>JAVFBW010052248.1:0-17737 GCA_034783835.1 Mopalia ciliata
GTATTTGTGTCTGTCGTCATATAAGTGAAATACCCTTGAGTACGACGTTAAACACCAATCAAACAAACAAACAAAACTTTGCCATCTAATGATACTTACTAAATTTAGCAAATTGTGCATTGTTAAATATGACGATTTGCATTGAAACCCATCAGCAAGAAGGCTATGCTTTTGGCGGGAATAATTGGCATGATCATCTGGAACACCCGTTGACCAGCTTACCTTAGTGTAGTGGGTCAAGGTAAAATTATTGCGTATGACTTCTATGTGCAGCAACACAAGCTTGTTCCATCCAGTTCATTTCCCAGCTCTCTACGGTTATCCATTCCTGGGACTGGATGTTCAAACCTCTGATACTTTTATCTTTGTGTTAAGCAACACATCACTTAAACGTCCATGGCGTTGCGTCTCTAAGATGTATTAACGTTACCTCATGAAAGAACATTATTGTTTCTCGACGTCATGCTACAGACCATTAAAGCGATACTCCCGGCTGAAATAATATCTATATCCGTTAAAAGGTTACCATTAAATGTACTTAAATATGGTATCGCTTTATCGTTTCTTGATTTCATAAAATAGCCCGAGGGTTACAGATATATACCTATATACGACCACTGGCGGCTGACAGTTTGGGCGTGGCCAGCTCAGTCCTGACGTCACCGGACTAACACTCATTTGTGTTAGGTAAACTGTCAAAGGTTTAAACAGTCGACTCTACAGGGGCCGGTTACACAAAGCATTTTCTGACTTAAGTCAAAATACTAAATTTTTGGCACTTGCCTGAGGTTATTTTTAAAGTCATACCTGTGATTGTGTTTTACTTACGTTATAATAATTATGCTAAAATATTAAATTTTAAAATTTAAAACTGAGAAATGTAAGGACCTTTAAACATTTTGACTTAAGTATAAAACTGCTTTGTGGAATCAGGCCTAGGTCTCGTGACATAGGCACTTTTTTTTAAAAAGAAAGATATTTGATTGGTTAATATTTGTGGAGCTCTTCTGCTTAATGATAAAAGTACCTAGACCTGGCCGCGTGGATAAATTTGACTGTAGTTTGTGCATTACACATTGTTTAAGGTCCAAATATAAAATTAATATTGCACGATTAGGAATTTAGAGAGCATAATTGAACAAAAGAAATGATGCCCGTTTTACATATAAGCATTATATTGCAGCATGGAGTATCGCTTTAATGTATGGGCTATATACGAGTTTTGAATTTTTGCGGTTCAAATACTCAAATAAGCTTTGAATGTAAAACAGGGAACTTCATTAGATACCACTTGCAGAAGAATGTCTAATGATTTTTTCCAGCACCAAGTAATTGCTCATATATATTACAGCCGAAATCATATCCAAATTCTTCCAGGAAAACAACTTCACGTTGACGTCAAACCTTGTGACGCTGTGTATATGTGCAATGCCTCCTGAGAACAGACAGTACTTCAGGGAACAGAACGTTACCGCTTGTCTCATACCCTACCTTCAATCACCAGCCACAGGTAAACTTGCTCAAAACTCAACAGAGTATACGAGGCATCATATTTGGACTAAGCTGGGGCTAACTAATGATCACATACCAGGCTGAAATAGTGTTGTTGGATAATGGTATTCAGAAACTAAATTTCTTTCAACGGTCTTTTGAGGAATCGTTAGTGTTTTATTGTTTTTGTTTTCTCAAAAATATTCAAGTCAACTTCTGTTGACAATGTTTAACCAAAAAAAATAGGTTTTATTGTATTCATATTATTTTAGGTCAATTGGATTATATATCCACTGTTAAAGATGGCACACAATTATTTGTGTTACGAGCTTTTGAGCACCTAGTACAACAAGCCGTTTTATGATCTACCTTGATTCTACATATGTCGAATAGGTTTTGCTTTTATTTTATTTATATGAAATTCTTTTCTAAGTCTTTTATTTTACAGAGGTGGAAAAGAATGTCACATATGTGGAAAAGAATGTCACATATGTGGAAAAGAATTCAACATAATTATGTAGAATAAAGGTAGAAGTGATAAAACGGCTTGCCATAACCTAGTGGTATTGACGTTTTGTGCTGGTTATCGATTGGCAAACTATGGGTACATATCAAGTCAAAGAAAAGTTCAATTTTAACCAAATCCTTTGAATTCATCGATACAATGCTAATAAATGAAGATTTAATGTGAGCTACACTTTGTTGAGTATTGGCTAATGAATATATATATATACATATATATGTTAAACTATACTTCTTTGTTTAATATGTGTTTTAGTGGTGAAAATCTTGGCGTTGCTCACCTTATCTTATATAATTGACGACAGTGAAAACCACCTGCTCCTAGCCGACGAATCCAGCTTTGATTTTATCATGGGTTTACTGACTGACGCGTTGGCGAAAGAAGGGGAAGTAACTCAAGGGTTCACAGTCGCAGAGATCCTGAACGGTCTTTTGGGGCTTTCAAGAGCAGATGAAAACAAAGCCTTGATGTCTAAAAAGGGTGTTATAAAGTTACTGATAAGCATTATCGAGTCAGGGGTGGTCGAGGAGCAGAAGCCAGCCATTAAACTCATATGGCAATTGGCGTTTTTAGAGGAAAATAGAGAAATGCTCAAGGTAAACAATTTCATAGAGAATAAGATATGAATAATAAATGACATGCCAAAGCATTACCAAAAGTCTTTATTATTTCTTATTGGAACACGATAGCAAAAAATCTATAGTGTGTTGATATTCAATCGGGTTTGAATCGCTAAGTGGAAGGGTAGAATTTAAACCTTATGAATCTAAAACACTAAAACTCTTACCAACGACCTGAAAAAAATCTGCTTTGAATTATTTTGTTGTGGTTGAAAACCTTATTCATTGTTTCCGTCTTTGAAGTATCTCTAAGTGTTTTATTCTTTACAGAAAGAGACTGGACTGATGAATCAATTAAAATACATCAGCGAGAAGCACGATAATGATGAGTTGAGACATCTTGCAACAGGGACACTCTGGGTTTTAGAAGGCAGACGAATGTCTCAAATAAATGGTAAGTTCTGTCCTCTATTAACACACATTTTACCAAGATTATAATGAAATAACACTATTTACTCACAGAGACTTCATACTTATGCTATAAATTTATGCTATATAATAGATATACACTCTCAGACAAATATGGTTTGACTGGAACGTTTTAAGTTTATTCACTTATAGTTTTGTGGAAGCCGTTATGGTTCTGTATAAACTCCTCACAAGTATTTATCCCTTTGTTCTTATATGAAAGAACCGTTTTTGTCGTATGGTTTCACATAAAACCATCCTCTATGGTAAAGAACCATCAAAGAAGCATTATTTGTAAGAGTGTAGTATGTAGCAAATTTGCTGCTTAAACAATGTTAAGATTTATTGATGAGTGTTTTATGTCGGGCTCAAATATACTTCCCTAATATGACGGTGGTGGTGTATTCGAACAATAAATTAATTGACACCAGTAAAACCATAAAATATGAAATCATTTGACAAAAACGTTGAAAATTAACCTTCGTCCAGTGCTAAGTAAAGAAAGCATTGCTAAAAAGTAAAAAAAATAATCTTCCCTCTACAGGGGCAAGATAGTTATGAGTTGACGGACAGCAAAAAGTTGTTAACTTTACCTATGAATTGAGTTGAAATACAAACTTTCCATTCATATACTAGATTTATGTAATTCAGTACCTGATGTTGACACGGGTTAGGCCTACAGTAAGTTGATAATAAGTAAATCATTTCTATTATTGACAATATAGTTCCTGAGAAACGCGAAGAACCATTTATTGGGCCATTGACAGAAGAAGAAGCAAGTGAAGTGCCCGATTCGAAATCAGACTATCTCATGTTGAGTTATTGTTGGGATAATCAGAAAATTGTATTGAAGGTATTGTCTATTATTACTATCGTACTTAAAAGCTCCGAATGTTAGCCATTGCTAGCATGATCTTGTGTTGATGAAACATTAGTAGAACAAAGTAAGCAGAAACAACTGTGAACTTTTAAATGAAAAGTGAGAAATATTTTGGAAGGCCATTTTTTGGATTTACGTATTTAGCTGTGAATTGAATTCGTGGGTACTTATTCTTTAAGCAGACTACTTTGAGCTGCGAAAGACAATAAAGAATTGGTAACAATAACTAGTAAAGAAGCATATTGGTCTGCTAGAGAGTGGCAAGGTTATTTGATCAGACTATTTTAAGAATATATTCTATAAATTGTTTGAAATTCAGATTCGTGACCAGTTAAAGGCTGAAGGATACAATGTGTGGATGGATGTGGATGACCTAACAGGATCCACATTGGAAGCAATGGCGGACGCTGTGGAGAACGCTGCCGTTGTTCTTATCTGTGTATCAGAAAGCTATAAGGAGAGCCTGGCGTGTCGAACGGGTACATGCAACTTATTTCAAACATTCAAATAGACTATATCTGCAACTAATAGTCAACATGCTTGGCTAAGGGACTCAGTCCTTCGGTGTGGAATTCTGCAAAATACAGTTGTAAAATTACCCGAATAATCAGCCCACAAAAAGGGCATAATTTGCAAACCTTTGTAAGATACGATATAATGGAAATGCACGGAATTAATAATTTATAGGCCACAACAAATACGTACACGTTTCTTTATTTCATTAACCGATCTCAGTAAAGAACTAGTTCAGAAGAATGTATATGACACACGATTGTCACTTATTGTTTCAAATCATGTATCTTATTAAAAACTCTAAATCTGAATCAGCAATAAAGGCAACAGATTCAACATACATGTATATTGATCGATCAACTGAATGAGATCTGTTCAGAAGGGTTCTGTGGGTATACCTATCTACGTCTGGAAGTTATCTAATTTGTATTCACGTAACATTGTAGACAGCCTGTAAAAAAGCCTTTCGAAGGCTAATTGTCTTTCGTGATCACTAAGTGCACACTGACAGTGTGTTTGAAAGCAATTGATCGAGTTTGTGTTGATCCACTATTTTATGTACACGTCAAAGGGTCTGCTTGATCTCTGTTTGCTGTCGAATGATGGTCTCAAAAAGAGATCGTATTTTACATTGAGCACAAATAGAATTATGTGCGCTCCAGAGTTATTCCTGCTGTCATGGCGGCTTCTTCAATTATTGCTGAAATTGCCTTTGTCTTGTACACATTCATTTCTTATTTTTTGATACTGGCAGCATCAATACTTGGTGTGCCTTTTTTACTTTGAAGTTTTACAATTTCATTTTAAATTGCTATTTAATCTTAGAACTTGTGGAGAATTTTGTTTAAAGATATCTCCTGAAACGTCCGAATCTCAATGCCATGTTTTTGTCTCTCTGAACAGAGGCGGAGTATTCGTATGCTCTTGACAAGGACATCGTCCCGCTTCACTTACAGACCGGATACAGGGCAGATGGATGGCTAGGCATTCTCAATGGTTCCAAACATTACTTTGAATTTACCCCTAACAATTCATTCGAGGATAAGATGAAAGAGCTCATTAGGGAACTTGGAGATCGGGGACGAAATGTGAGCTACACTTTCAAGATTTGTCTTTGGTGAAATTCTTAATGGTACTAAACATGCGCTTGGGGTTTCGGAAAGAAGTTTTCTCATGTCCAGAAAGGTGTAAATTCCTAAAGAATCGATTACAACAGATTCAAACCCTTTTTTAAACAGAAATTCAGTTAAATCTGCACAATGGGAATGGGATGTAATTCGATCTTTCTTGTTTTTGTTTTGGGTTTTAATGTGGTACTTAGTGCTACTCAGTCAGAAATAATGTCACAATGGTTCTGTATTGAGATACACTAGCTACAGTTGACGTTAACTCGTTTTATATAGAACCATAAAGGCTCCCAAGAGTGCCATAGGCTGAAGAACATATAATGGTTCTTTTATAGCCATTCTTTTTTTCTAAGAATGTATTTCACTCTGGTGACGATGGATTCTCCACGTCTCCTCTGTCTGGCTTAAAGTTTGCACAAGAGAAACATTCTCGACCAGAAAAGTCCTTCATATTTCATAGAACGGAAAGTCACATGGTGAATATGGCGAGGGAATTAACCAGATGACTTTTAGAACTTCCGTTTTATGGCAATACAGCTTGTCTCTACAGGTTGTCCCCACAGCTCTGTGGAATAGGGGAGGTATCAAGAGCTAAGGATCCGTTTACAGACAATTACTCATTTTCGATATCTTTAGATTCCCATTATAGTTCTCTGTCTATTCGTTTTGTTTGAATAAAATAAAGCGTGACACTGAAATCAAAAGTATGAAATATTTGCATTAAATAATGAATTTAGGGCATTATTTCCACAGATCCAGGATGGTGACTATACAGATAAACGACCGGACGTTGATCTAAGGGACTGGACAACAAAGGAAATTGTTGAATGGTTAACGGCTAATGAACTTTATACGTAAGTTATATTATTACTGAAACTATTTAAAAGACTTTAATACTCAGCGTTGGTTATCATATTTTACAAAACTTGAAAAACAATCAGGGTTAATTAACATATTTTACAAAACTTGAAAAACAATGAGGGTTAGTTATCATATTTGACAAAACTTGAAAAACAATCAGTGTTGGTTATCATATTTGACAAAACTTGAAAAACAATCATGGTTGGTTATCATATTTTACA
The DNA here is from genome assembly GCA_034783835.1 of Mopalia ciliata. Lineage (NCBI taxonomy): Eukaryota > Metazoa > Mollusca > Polyplacophora > Chitonida > Mopaliidae > Mopalia > Mopalia ciliata. The sequence continues at coordinate 6,645 of JAVFBW010052248.1, forward strand.
AAACTTGAAAAACAATCAGTGTTGATTATCATATTTTACAAAACTTGAGAAACAATCAGTGTTGGTTATCATATTTTACAAAACTTGAAAAACAATCAGGGTTAGTTATCCTATTTGACAAAACTTGAAAAACAATCATGGTTGGTTATCATATTTTACAAAACTTGAAAAACAATCATGGTTGGTTATCATATTTTACAAAACTTGAAAAACAATCAGTGTTGGTTATCATATTTTACAAAACTTGAAAAACAATCATGGTTGGTTATCATATTTTACAAAACTTGAGAAACAATCAGTGTTGGTTATCATATTTTACAAAACTTGAGAAACAATCAGGGTTGGTTATAATATTTTACAAAACTTGAGAAACAATCAGTGTTGGTTATCATATTTTACCAAGCTTAAAAAACTAAGCCCTTTCTATGACCCCAAGGATGCAAGATCTGGATGATCATACAGCCTGTCTCGCTAAAAAAGGTTGTGATCAAACTAGATAAACAAGTTCTCCCCTCTTTCATTCAAATGTAAACATTCAAACTTCTGACTATCAATTGTATCATATTTTTGTCATATATGTTGATGTGTAGTTCCAGTCATTAATAAAGGCAACCCAGTAATCATTTATTACACTGGTTGTTTTGACTGTAATCAATACATATGTTGCCAGCTACTTACCAACGGTATAGATAAAGTGTTGACTAAATTTATAGCCAATCTCTAAATTCCATGTTTCTGGTAGTTTTGTTAGATTCTACATCAAAAACTTGCTTATTTCTAATAAAAATAGTAATCGTAGAAACTGATTATCCCTGTGACAGTGTGAGAAATTATTAGAATCATAAACTTATTTAATATCATTCAACCAGCAACCGACATAACTTCCTATTATTTAAGGTAATACAAAGGTTGGGTAAGGTATAATCTCCGTTCCCAATGCCGTATATAGCTGAAAAAGTAAAGCTGAAATTATTCAACAATTTTCCATCGAAGCTTGTTTGAAAAAAAAACACAGCGTGCCAGCTGTTAGTCACATGGAGTAGCTGTCATGTGATTTGTAACGACAGCTTTGAAAAGGATCCATGAGAATCTCTTCAAATTAGTCATCGACACAGGCTTTAGTATGACATACCTACTCCGATTCTAGGTAACTGCTTCAGTTTCCATAAGATTTGGTTCTGTCGCTCTATAGGCCTTCTGTGCCAAATGGAAATGGTAGTTATATGTTTCCTTAACATTTTCTGGAAAAAGTGACTGCTAATGAAGACTAAGGAGCTGAATTTCAAAGCGGCCATATGGCTGTGTAGTTTGACTTTAGTTTTGTTTTGTCTGGTTGATACGACCACCAATATTATGTCTAGTTTCCATTTTTCCAAATGGTCTAAAAACATATCTCCATGCACTCAAATCGAGACACTGCGGTGTCACCATGATATATTGCACTAATTTGTCTCTCAATACGCATGACTTAGCCAGAGAGTGGCCCACATCCGGTGTGGAAACCGGGTAATTGCCCTCGGACTTCTTTCGATGAAGCATACAAGAGGCCATTAACTGTAAGCAGAGAATAAAGAAATTGAGAAGCAAAAAAAAAAAAAAAAACCCAAATAGAAAAGAAACTAAAAAAAAAAATACAAATACCGAGAAGAGACGAATCAAATACATCTGCCACTTTTTAAACAGTGTATCGTGTCTATCGGAATATCATGGTTAAGAACAGAGAGCATTTGTTTTCTCGATTATTGGTCCTTATTTTGTGTATTGTTGGTTTTCTGTTACAGCGATCAATGTTAACTTAACGTTCCTCCTAACTCTATTGAAACGAAGTTTGATTTATTTCAATTTCGGACCTAGAGCAGAGAGATCTAAAGCACAGCGATTGTAGGTTGTTGCAAGGGACAACTCCTCCCTGTTTGACTAGAACTATAGTCCAAACGTTACTGGCCGTTAAATAGAGTTTCACGTCAGGAGGCACCTTGTCTCGAACAGTTGGGTTACACGTTCAGAGGCTCTTTATCTTTGTTAAACTCGTGGATTTATATGGATTCAAAATAAAACTCAAATCAAGCACAACATTTATTTGTAATATGTTAACAGGAATAAGGCATTAAAACGACTATCGGCAGATGATCTGAACTTTCTCTGGTTTCTCTACAACAAGGTGGGTTTAATTTATTTTTAGTTATTCACTTAGTCATGTCTGATGTGTGGTATGATAGTGTTTTTTTTTTAATTTGACAATTGTGTTTGAAAATATAGTCTTTTCTTTTTATTCTGCTGTGTGTAAGTGATTATATTTCTGATCTTCAAACTCGATCAAATGAAGATCTAAATGGTTTCCCGGTAGATTTGTTTTTTATGTACAGACCTGGCAAAAGCTTATGCTTCAAAATGGTTGTTGTTCAATACAAGCCAATCTTTTTTGCTTTCTTGCATTGCAGAATATTTTTATTGAATAATTGAGACAACGACCCCAAAGGTTTCTTGTTTTGTAGAGCGTCGTTTGCTATTGTGTTATACCGTATGATTTTTTGTTTTATTTTGTTATATATATTTCATCAAACTTTTTAGGCTAATCTGTGAAATTCAAATATTATTTTCCTTAAAATTGACGACTTCGATGAGTTTTATACTGAACGATGATCACTTCTAAACCATATGCCTTTTCTGTTTGTTTAGTGCACTGCATACTTCTTTGAATACTGCAAGAAGGAACTCGGAATCAGCAGATTGTCGGATATGCGCAGATTGAACAATGCGATGTTGTCTCTGTCTTGAATCTTGAAATGTGTCTAAAATTTATATATTTTTATATTTTGCCTATATTATTGTGTAATAAACATTTTTGCATAAATAAATCGGTGGTTTTAAAACTTTAAACGTTGCACATGGATTTATGATGCCTAAATGCAGATAAAAAGGCAAGTTTCAACAAAAGGCCTGACATCACGTCATGTGATATGCAACCTTTCACGCAATTCATTCCACTTCCGGATACCTCCTTCTTTTTTTCTAGTTAGATCATGAAGGGAAAGCTAAAAAGATGCCACTTATCACTTCCTTCCCTATGGCTGCACCCGACAGCAAAAATGAATAAGACTAGCAATGATCGGAATTTAAAACATAGCAACCGTTGGCGCAAGATCGAATATAGTCCTCAATAAAAATGGTGTGTTGTCCCGTTTTATTTGTTCTGGTTCTGGAAATTGGGGGGAGTATTTGGTATTGATTTGAAGTAATTGAGTGGAGGTTTCTGGTCAGTGTTATATTATAGCCTAAATATGTCACATTTGGAGTATTTATCACCATTTGGTGGAGGGGTGATTGGGCTGTTGTTTTACATTCTGAAGGTAGCTTGACAACCCCTGTCACTCTCACGGCTTTGTAGGTAAAAAATTCATGTTTCATGCCCTATTTTAATGGGAATATCCAAAAGGACCGATTAAGGTATGTGCCGGGCGTGTTCGCCCAACGACAGTTTAGAAGGGAGCTATGGGGCCAAACGTTAGCATTACGGCTCATGTCAAATTAATATTGGTCTTGCGCCAGTTGAACAGGTTCCCGGAAGCCAAGTTGAATAAAATGAACCAGATGTACAGGCTTCATTGTAAATACAGCAACACCGAGGAACCCCTGTCAATTCCTTCCGAAAGTAATGTGCAGTATTCGCCTAAAGTCTAGTAAAAATGAAGCTGATTTGTCTTTTGGCTTCTTGATGTCCAGCAAAAAACGAAACTAATTGTGTTTTATTTTCTTTAGCTAACGAGTGCTTTGAGCAGCTCAATAACACTGTTTCGTCTGCCTATGTCTGGTTAAAAGCTGTGTAAAGATTGGTGACTCTTTCGATTCATGCTTAAATCCTTCGACAAACAAGAACTCTAGCCGGAATCAATGCTGAGCTTCAAGGGTGAAGTGTTTAGTGAAGGCAGTGTATTTAATTATACTAATGTCTAGTAGCTCAAATCAAAGTTGCTATAAGATGCCATCGGCAAACTGGCATAGGAAGGAAGAGAATGGGATTGAAGATACATGTTAAGTAGGCGTTTAAGACAGAACACCACATTGTAAATCCCATGTAAATTTATATTCAGCAGAAACTTCTGGGAGTTTATGTAGTAGAGAAGACGATTCATTTATTTGAATTAACCTACATCCGTGTGCCAGTGTGATTGCTTTCTAGAAATATATTTACCAGTAAATAACATATTTCTGCCAATCTGCCACCGTGAGAAAAATGTAATATTAACAAATCTTCGTTCCTACTATAATCAAACGCTACACTATATAGGTGTTCCTTCTGTAATCAAACACTACATTATTTTCTAGTTCCTACAATATGCAAATGCTAAACTTTTTTATTTTTCCTACTATTACCAAACACTACATTCCTACAATAGGCAAATGCTAAACTAATTTATTTTTCCTACTATAACCAAACACTATATTTATACTTTTTCCTAATATAACCAAATACGACATTATATTCACTACAATATTTAGTACAATGTGAACGATCACAAATATTTGTTCCTGAACATATAGTTCCAGTAACAACTCGGGTACAACTCTATCTCAAAGAAATAAGCACAATCATAAAATATGATGTAGTTTATATTTGACAGGCACTTAACTTAGAAAACTCTTTCCTGATAACAGAATTAGTTGTTTCGAATCAATCTCCGGAAATGGACGCGAACGGCCTCCAACCGTTTGATGTTATCCCGTTAAACAAAGTCAAATTGTAGCTGATCCAGTTGGTATTGTAATCTACAGATACTATGAACACAAAAAGTGAATATGTAAGCGTTTGATGCTCGCCTTGTTAACCTATGTTAATACTCGGGGCATTCGGCATGATTTCGCCAATTGATGCTTGCCTATAGAAGTGAATTTTTTTATAGAGTAGTTTTGGCACAGAGCTCCAGTTTGGATTTGCGCTATATAATAACTTGCCAGTTGGGTTATCATCTCCACTTATTCACTCTGTCTAACCGAATAGTTCCGAATTAGTTTTCTAGACAGATGTAGACGGCTGTCATCGAATTGTGCATTAAAATCAACAGATATTAATGTTATATTAATCTATTTTCACATGACCAGAACAAGAGTTCATTTGACAGCACTGTAAGGTGGATTGTAACTAGATTGAGATCAAACCGTTTAATATGATTTCAAATTAACTGGTAGCTTTAATGCAGAAACGAATGGTACAACGGGTTATAGTGAAAAACGAATATAAGTGTCTTGAGATTAAATGATCTTGCATTTACCTGGAACTAAAATGTTATGTGCTTAATTTGACAAATTGTACTTTTTGCAGCACGTTTATATTGACTTACTTAAAACAAAAGTACAGAGAGTTTCTCTACTATTTAAAATTACATTCATATTTTGGGTTTTGACAAATAAGGTGTACAAATGATAAGATAGTCACTTATTCAAACTTATACAACACTTGTATAGAATAATATATTTCCAGCGAAGTTAAATGTTAATAGAAAATAGAAAAACCATAGACCTACTTGTGAATATAGATTTACATACACTTATTTGAACTTGATTCCCAGGACAGACAAATCTTTTTGTTATAACTTTTAATTATTTTGTTGTCGATAAAGTAAACTGTTGACACGTTTCAAAGAAACCTCCATAAAATTTCACGACGATGTTTGTAAAAGTCTGTCAAACTTATGTCTAAAGACAGAACCGACTTGCTTGTATGCGAAACATTAAGACCTGTCCTTTTCGATTTTCAATTAAACTATTTTGACAATGCTTATTGGTTTTTATAGATTTTGACATTCAAGTCAATATATGCAAAACTTTCTTCAAAATTTGAATCAGTTCACGCCCATTCATGCCTATAATATTCAATATTGTATAAGAAACTAATTCCATTAAAGCGTTTCGGAACAAAATGTCTGGAGGTGGTCTAAATATCATTGAATAAATTAAGATATAAAAATACCTTCGCTTCTTCGCATCACTACTTCGCTTCTTTTCAAATTTGCATCGGAACTTCTCTACTTTGCAATTTCGCATGGAACTTCGCTTCTCCGCATCTTAGTTTCGCCTCTACGTGTCCTTACTGTTCAAATTTGCATGTTCCCTTCTTCACGACGCTTCTTGGCAACTTGCTTTCATAGCATCTCAACTTCGCCCCTTTGTATCGCAATTTCGTATCGCAGCATCGCTTCTTCGCATCGCACCTTCGCATTTGCTAAACACAGAGGCACACTGCGAACCTTCTCGGCCACCATACCAAACAATTACATTACTATGTGAATTTTATTCAGTCTACAGATATCGATTGCTAGACAGTCAAAAGGTTATTATACAATTTCTGGATAACCACTTCTTGTTTTGTAATAGAACACAACGTTTCGATACATATGCCTGTATCTTCATCAGGTGTAAAAAAAAGAGGAGAGGTGAAGCTATATAACAGTATGATAGTGATGTAGTCAAAAGGTTTGTTAAAAGATTGGAACAAGGCCAGACGGAATCTTAGTGGCTAGTTATTCTATTCACGTTGGTCAAGCGATCGTCTTAGCGAGCTCTTGGGAAACTGACTGTCAAGATTTAATCGCCATCAACATTCGCCATTGAAATGGACATCTCACAGCTGTGGCCAAAGGCAAAACAAAACATGTCCATTACAGACAATGAAACCACAGCCTGATATGGGCATAGATCAAATGATAATTAATTTCTCTGGTCAATGTTGATCGCATCTGATGACAGAATGTCTTTAACTGTAGGGTCTATTTCATACCGGATTCATAGAGAGTAAAAACATAACCATCAGTTTAAACCATATAACAATATAACTATTCGGAAAAAAAGCCTATGATATTGACAATAAATAAATTTAAGATATAGAAAAAACGATTTCTGTTTTTGATTCATTTTTTCGTTTACATTACTGTTCTGAGTATATACAGTTTCTAGATGTGTTTTCATTCATTTATGTTTAACACCTTGACAAGGATTTTACGCAACCTCTATAACGAAAACTTAAGATACACTTCAAGTAAATACAAGTATTAACCAGAGGGCTCTAGAACGCATGTTATTGAATTCAACTTATCTGTTCTCCTGGACTGTAGTTATTTAGAACTATATGGTATATCGTCCTGGTGTATTTGTTGATGTGCTTAGTTAACGTAATTTCAGGTGAAAACATTTTGATTTTGATGTTTAAAAAAGTTGACTTAGAGTGGTATGTAGAGTTAACATAAACAATTTGCTCTTTGTGTTTGACGTGACGTTGTAGAGTTTGTGCCATTAAAGTGAATGGGCATTTCTTGTTTCAAGATTTGATGTTGTCCGGCTTATCCCAATACCGTCAATGAAGGTCTTCATCCATCTTGAATAGAAGAGAAATTCACAATTTTCTGAGGAATTGTCATATTGTCTGAAATTCTCTACAACTGAAATACGCCATCATCATAAAGGACATATTATTTTATCGATGAGTGCAAGCCTTAACTATTTACGACTGGTCATGGATTTATCTTAATTCATTATGTTTTAAAAGAGAATCGATAGGGCAATAGGAAATGAACGCCAAAGGGCTTAGCTTGAAACACGTTTGATGTTTTCAGCTTTGAATTGCACCCTTGCATGCAATATAACATTTCAAATCGGTTAGTTTCTGTTGTGAATGCGGACGTTAACAGACTAAGAATTTTACACTAGAGCAAGTGTGAATGAGATGTTGAAGCGCTTTTGTTAGCGCAGCTTTCTAAGATACCACTTGAAGAGCACTAGGGTGTGCTTACCCTTTTTTCAGATTAAACCATGAATATAATCCAATGTCATGATTTACTGAATGCTATACGTGACATTTACTTTCACACTTATGACCACAATATATAACCTAGGATTACAGATTGGTTACATTTCCGTGTATGAAGCAGGATGGCAAAAATCCACGATTTTTTTATTTTATACTTGGACAATACTTTAGGCCTGTTTCCTGCGGAGTTTATTTCCAGTCTTTAGTGGATCGTCCGCAAACGAAATGAATAACACTTATGAATACTGTATTGTTTTGTGCGTTGGAACATATTGCTGTATAGAGCATTACATTTTTTTAATTTCCTATTTAGAAATTGGACTTAATATAATTTAAGACACTACCGCTCAATAACTTCATGTGCTTACAATGAGCACAATTCCAGGTGGAAAAAAAATGAAAATTGTTAATAATCAGCAGCGATAAACACTTTCCTTATTTTTCTGATAAAAGAAGGCGTTGTCTCGAGGACTGACGGTATACGCTTTAATCTGAGCCGTTTTGGGTTAAGTCTTCATAGAGAATTTGATTGGTTCCCAAAAGTCAGTTAAACGGCTGCATCCTTAAATGCGACACAAATAACAGCATTCTAAACAGCCCCAAAAAGACACGACCTAAAAGGTTTCCTTCACCCTGACCCTAATCTTGTCATCCTTTGCACAACCCTCGCCTTGAATCTGGTTATACAACATATCTCTCTGGATACTACCCTCCCTGAGCTCTGACACAACCAGTCGTTATATGAAAGCACTCCGGACAGTTATCTCCCCTATATGACATTTGCCACCTTAACTTTCCGGGCGGCTGGGAGGAGTCGCCTGTGATGTCGAGGCTGGTTTCCATCACCAATCGAGCTGGCACGCCAACTTATCAGTTAAACTTTTATTAAATCAAATGAAATAAAACATTGTTACATTCACTTGATATTTGTTCTTAAGAATTAAACGTATTAATCTGTTCCACAGAATGGAAAAGGGTCAATATCCAAAAGTAAAACATTGGGGAGGGAGAGGAGCATCCTTTGAGGGATTATTTTAAGATGGTTAAATATATACGTCTGTGAAGTAAGAATTCAGTTCGCAGATCATAGTTCACAATTCGAAGGGAGCAGTCAATATTTTGCTTTTGTAAATAAAACTTTCTGTACATCGCAAAAAAATATGAAGTGTACTATGCAGTTTGTAACAGAGATGTTAGGGCAATAGCTGAACAATGCTCTAAAAATCGAGCGTACTCCCGGAGGAAAAAATTGTCTGGCTGAGGGTTGTTGTTTTCAGTTTAAATCTGTCTTTGCTTAGAAATGGAGGACCATTAAGTTTTCAGCAGAACGAAGCACTATTCATTGTTATCCTAATATGGGTCGGGCGTTTGTACGAAGCTTACCGTTCCCCTGGTACCATCAGCATATAGCGGGAAACATGAACGCTAGCGGTGTGTGGTGTCGAAACCGTGTCCTTGTAATTATCCTGTCCTGTGGCCGTTTTTTAATCAGTGACCCGGGCGGCTCGTGGTATCATTCACCGACTCGGCTTACCCGCTGCCGTAACAGCGAAATGACATTTAGTTCAGCGCAAAACCCTTATCAATCTTATATTTTCTTGAATAAAAAAGGCTACTATGTCAATGTAGTTATTCTATCCTTTGTCAACAAATGATGAAATCTTAATGAGCGCATGTGATACGGATCTAAGCAGTTATTCATCTAAGTATTACGCTACATGACAAATTTGTCACATTAACATCATCGGATGCACCCAACCTTGAATCTGCATTCAAACTATGGCTGTCTTCGTTGAGACAGTAACATGAGCGTTGTTTTAATATGTAGGCTACATAATTATTGAGTCAGTCGAAATGAAACGGGGATTCTGCAGCAGTTATTCGTCTATTCGTGGTGGTCAAGCAGTCATTTTTCTAATACTGGTCACTTGGAGAACTGACAGCCGGGATTTAATCGACGTCAACACACACCAGTAAGACTTCTCACAGCTGTGACCACAGGCAAGACAAACGTGTCCATTACAGACAATAAAACCTCACCCTGCGACCATATAGACATCATCGGGAGAGTTGTCTAAGGAAATGAGCTTCTCAATCCATATCAATCCATTGCAACGGACAAAGATCAAACGTAAATTGATTCCTCTAGTTACCGTTGAATGCTTCTAGTGGCCAGTATTCCATTATGGAGCACGTAAACACGAAGTTAAGCTTTTTCATTAATGATCGCCATCATATTAAGAAAAGGAGGAAAAAGAAGTTGCTTACCCCATTTCTGCGGCCAGGTCAATGCGAATTTAAAAAAGCAAGAAACAAAAACAGAAAAAAAAAAAAACAAAAAAAAACAAAAAAAAAACAGAAGAGACCAATCAAATACATCTGCCACATTTTAAACAGTGTATCGTGTCTGTCGTCATATTATGGTAAACAGAAATATTCTTTTCAATTATTGTTCCTTATTTTGTGTATTTTTTGGTTTTCTGTTACAGCGATCATGTTAACTTTAGGTTCGTAACTCTATTGAAACGAAATTTGATTTATTTCAATGTTCGGATCTATATCATTAAGATCTAAAGCAAAGTGATTGCGTGCTGTTGCACATAGTCGATAACTCGAACTAGGAGGGATAATAACTCCTCCTTGTTTGACTAGAAATATAGCCCATGTTTCACTGTGTGTTGAATAGAGTTTCACGTCAGGACGCACCTTGTCTCGTACAGTTGGGTTGCCACGTGCAGAGGTTCTTTATCTTTTACACACTTCGATTCATGTGGATTCAAAATTTAACTAAAAGTCAAGCACAAAACTTATTTGTTATATGTTCACAGGAACAATGCATTAACACGACTATCCGCGGATGATCTGAAATTTCTCTGGTTTCTCTACAACAAGGTCGGTTTAAGTTATTTTTACTTATTCGCTTGGTCATGTTTGATGTGTGATACGACAGTGGTCTGTTTTATTTGACAACTGTTTTTGAAACAGCAAGCACAGTCGTTTGTTTTCATTCTACTGTGTGTAAGTGATTATATTTCCGATCTTCAAATGAAGATCTAAATAGTTTTCCGCTAGATTGTTTTTATTTACAGACCTTATGCTTCCAAATAGCTGTTGTTAAACGAAAAATCCAATGTTTTTCGCTTTCTTACATTGCGGAATATTTCTATTGAATAATGGAAGTCTCGGGAAGTTTGTAAGGCAGGTAATTTTATCTATGCAAAGCGGTCCTCTGACGTCAGAACATTCATGATAGTGGAGCTTTTACATGACGTCAAACACATTTTTGCATTGT
>JAVFBW010052359.1:0-17736 GCA_034783835.1 Mopalia ciliata
GAGGCGGGCAAATATGTCTTGAAATGATTTAAACCAAGCAAAGCCTGTAAGCATATGAATATCTATATAGATAAACAGGCACATTAACATCTACGTTTACAACCGCTCCGTCTTGAATTCTAAGTGTTGCAATTCCAAAACAGCGACTGAATAGTTGAATTATTATTGGGCCATTATTGTTAAGTGCATTCAGATTTTCTTATAATTTAAACAAAAATACTTGTAAATTTTTCTGCAATATAGGAATTCGGCTTCATTCGTTGTTTTGATACAGATGACTATGAGAACAAGCAATTATTACAATAGATTTCTAAACAGTTTTAGTTGAATCCAGTAAAGGAAAATACAATACAACACAGTTCGATTATCTTTCTTAGGCACTTATACATAGAGCTTTTATAAACATCTAATGTCCACAATCATATATTGCAGCAATAATTCCACAGTTATCGACGCGATAATGTAGCTGTTTGTTTTTATTTACATCTCTTCTTCTCTGAAGCGTAGAAGAAAAATAGGAAACACGGTAATGATGTCTAATGGACGTTATAGATTCTGTAGCAATTGAAAATGCTTCAGTTCTACACAAGAAATAGTTCACACGAATTGTTGATTGGGATCAGGACACCAAATAAAGTGATTTCCTGTGACGTAAAATTTGATAACCGTTTATTAGTCGATAGGAAATTAACAAATTGTTCCAAAAGGCTGTTCGTGTGAAGCTTTTTCAAATCCGGTATTTTAAATATCTTTCAGTTGACTTTCTTCTATCCAGTTCTGTCACAAAATGCCGTATCAAATCTCTTCAGAATTTAATTTGAGGTTAATATTTTAACAGGGTAAATCTGCATAGCTGATTGTTCTAGTGGGGATAATCTATGAAGTTTTTGTGGCATCATCTAAAATATTACAGTTAGCAGGATAAAATAACATCGCTGTATTCTAAATAAAATGTGTTGAATGATTCTGGAATGCTTTGTACGTCAGTCACATTTGTGAAGCATTGGTTACATGCGACCTATAGGCCTATATTTTCAAAATCAGTACTTTTAAAATATAGCTTTGATATGATCTTAAAGTCGGCATCAGCATGACTCGTCATTCCAGTTAAGACGGTTAAGATATACGTTTTGTTTGCTTTCATAATTAGGATTGAAAGAATATAAGGGCATGTTTGTCAATTGATTTAACTAAAAATAATTTTACTCTGACGCCAAATTTGTCGATTCTGCACTCAAAAAAATGTATGTTTTGTTCTTATTACTAAATATCCTGTTTTTGTTGAACAAAAAGACGTTTAGGTAATTGGTAAATATGTAATGATAAACTGCGTATATATTTCTCTCTTCATCTGCTAGTCAGTTACTTGAATTAGAATCCCCATGAAGGAAAGCTTAATTGTCTTTCTCTACCTTAACGAAATAAATAGATATTTATCAAAACGATGTGTAAGAAATAACCTTGACCAGAAAAAACAAAAACAATTGAACTCTTTTAGTTTTGAGGGTTTATTGTGAATAAATGCTTACAACCTGAAGAAAGCCGTCCGCTTCGTAGTATATACTTACAGTCTACAATAATATATACATCTGTGTGAAACAAGAGTAGACGATTCTATGGTATATATTCTTATTGTCAAGAAAGAACAATTTGCATTGTTATAGATACGGTTTGAACTAAGCATCTTGGAATCGCCTATTTTAAAACTTACCACGAAGTCACCTTGAACTCCAGCTTTGCTATAAATAACTCTGCATCTTACTTATGACATCAGCCTGGGTTATATTGCCATGGTTACCAGTGAGCCAGAGAAGCTTCAGTCTAAGTCCGCGCGCCAAATATAGTCCGCACTTGTTGTTCCTGACTGAGTGTAGGGCCAAACTGCATGTAGAAACTTTAAACCAAGTCTCCATAAATGTAGACTTCTGCTGTTGTAGACTAGCGCGTTTATAGCTTACATTCATATGAATCTATCCCACAACAGATCAAAATTACACAAAGAAAATTATAAAATAGTTAGAAATGTATATTGTTGTTGCGGAGAATGAACATTTTGCTTGCTTGCATCCACTGGTATTCGAACTCAGATAAACAATTAACATTGGTTTTAAAAACACAGACACTCGAATCTACCAGTTAAACTCTTCTTTATGTTCTCCTTGTCATATAAATTTCAGAGAACAAAGGGGCACTCTATTCTACCACAGAGAAGCTATGGACTGCTCTCTGGTCGCAGTAAATATTACGTTGACGAGGATTACCCCCCTGTGAACTACAGACCTGCTAGCTCTTTCTACCGTAAGTCAATGTCAGTTAACTCACCTGTAATTATACCTTGTGACCTTGTGGGGGAGGGACACGGTGAGGGATGGGGGATAAATCAGACTATTAAATTATAGAAGACAAGGAGTCCTGTGAATGTATAGAATAGAAAAACTGAATACCTATGAAGGTATAGAAACAGAGATATCTGAAGGTATTAAAAAAGAGACATCTGACGGTATAGAAACAGAGAGATCTGAAGGTATAAAAAAAGAGACATCTGAAGGTATAGAAACAGAGAGATCTGAAGGTATAAAAAAAAAACCAGAGACATCTGACGGTAAAGAAACAAAGACATCTGAAGCTATAAAAAAAACCCAGAGACATCTGAAGGTATGAAAAGAGAGACATCTGAAGGTATAGAAACAGAGACATCTGAACGTAAATAAAAGAGAGACATCTGTAAGTATAGAAACAGAGTCCTCTAAAGGTAAAAAAGGAGACATCTGAAGTTTAGAGCATAAAACTGGGATACTTAAGTGAAAGGTGCCATTTTGTAAGCGTATTACGTATATGCATTATTCTCACATAACACGAGAATATTATCAAGTCTTTCTACTGTTCATCATGTACTGTGTCTGGAAAAAAATAACGTCATCGCAAGTGTCTTGTGTTTTCTACCACAGATGGATCGGACTACTACGTTGCAGACGCAATGTCAACCCATGCCACAAACCTGTCCACTGACACAGTTTACGACAATATGGACCTGGCAGCGAAATCGCGTGGAAAAGATAAGCGTTTGATGTCACAGGTCAACGCTGCGTTGGTAAGACTGATTTGGCGTCGCAGGATCAATTGCTTTCCTGTATTAAACTTTAATCTGACTCTATTGTTAAATGATAAATATGACGAATTATAAATCTGTTTAGCTTTTTAGTTAAGTAGTCATTGAGGTAAGATTTTAAAATATTGAGTAAATTTGGTTTTCAAAAGTAAGTCAATTGCTATGAAAAAGGATAGATTACACCTTGTAGTGAAACAGTTGCCGACTTCTAAATAATCATGAGAACTGTTAATGACTTGATCTAACAGTTACATTTTATAGGTGGAAGAGAAACGTGAAAACCTTCTGTAGCTGGATCCTTTAACAGCAAAGGGGTTGTTGGAAATCTAATTATTTTTAGATTCGCTCGTTCTTGCTTCCCAGAAGTGAATCCCTTGCTTCTTGGTTCCCCGTTATCCACAGATCCTATCCCCATTTTCCTCAAACACATCCGGATTGAGCAGTGTTCAGCGAATTAACGTACTTGCAATAAGCATAGACTATTGAATACATATATTGGAAAATAATATAAAGAGATATATGGGGATATCGTTCCGCTCAGACAATCCGGATGTGACTTACCTTATACCTATGCTTCATATATACCATAACTTTTTCTGACCCATACTTCATACAACGTTCCATTCCCTGTCATTTTCACTGGAAATAATCGACGCTTATTGCCTCACATTTTGTGCAGCATCCAGAAAATGTTCCAGAAAACCCACAAGGGAAGGGCAGGGTTGCTCGGGCAACAAGCCAGCGACTTCTTCAAAGGTACTATCCCGAGGCGCCTGAACGTTATCAACCAAAACTCAGCCTTAGGGAACTAGAGACATTGCATTTAAGTCGCCTGCCGGAATATCGAAAACCCATTATCCCCGTTGTACATAAATCCCCCAGAATAGTTTTTGACGAGCCTGAACGAAGAGTAGGTGGTGGCGGATCACTGCGTCAATGGTTAGCTGACGGTTTATCAAAAACTCGAAACATGTTTCGTAAAGATGGTAAGGACACATCAGAGTTTCGGTGGCTTGATTCGCCATCGGCTGGGGAGCTGGATTCCCCTACTGACTTCTCTGACCCTTACGAGCCCCCTTATTCCTCCTATGACTATCCTAGTTCCATTAGCAGTGATAGACAGTCACCCGATAGGTATCTTTATGACAGTTTGGAACCAGACGACGACATAGGAGGGGATATTTATTTTTCCCCAAGTAACTTCACTGAAAGCCGCACGCGTCGTTCAGCCACACCCAGACCTTTCCATTCAGTGAAACAACTCAGACGAAGGCGGCGCAGAAGAGAAAGAAATCGAACCCCGTCTTTCCTTAGCCGTTCCCCTCTGTTAGATAACATATCAGAAGTGGGTAGTGATTTTAGTGACCTTCGCGATATTGATCCCCTCGATGACTATCCTCTGAGTATGGAGTCAATAAATAGGCAAACAAGGTTTCTCCCATATGAGCCCGCTCCTCCGTATCCTACTACTAAACTTTATTCAGATTTTGGAACGTCATTATCGAGTCCTACCTTAAATGTTACCCCATACACTCCTAGCACACCAGATTTGAGCGGTAACAGGGTAACGCCTTCCGCTATACTCTTCAACTCAATTGTGTCTGCTGCCAGAAGGAGAGCATTAGCAAATATCCCAGATTTCTCTCATTTGGATACGTCTAACATTATATTTAGCATAGATACACCTTTATCACATCGTCCCACGACGTCTGTACCACCAAGACTGGAGTTTGAATTACCCGGGTCGTACAGGGTACCTTATTCATCACGATCATATCCCACAATTACCCCAGTTGATGACGAGATAGCATCATTTAGACCAAGGGAACCCCTCTTAGTAGAGACCAACAGGCGTCCATTAGATTTATCTAAGCCGATTGTCGTATCTCTGGAAGGAGGTGAGGACTTCTTCAGTAAATTCCTTACACAAAGAAAGCAATTTCGCGATAGCATCTTAAAGCGTTTAGACGATGGTTCTGAAAACACTCGAGCGGTTGTTCCTTTAAGATATACATCTAGCTATTATACGGCACCATACAGAGCTGTAACTGCATCTAGACATAGTCCTGAACCACAAGTAAGCCATAGAGATAGAGACAGACGAAAGTTCGATACACATGACGAAACACCAGTTTTATCAAGTTTTAGTCGATCTACTTATCCCATACGGGCAGTAGTTAGCGTAGACCCCCTGCCGCCAAGATATTCGTCCTATGAAAGGACCAGACCAAGAGAAATTGAAGATGATTCCATGAGTTTGGTGCCTGTGAGTAGGGCCAACCAATCAAGGACGTATTCCTGTGAGAGGGACAACGACGAGCCGACAGGAACACTAACCACTCTTGACAGAATTCGGTTGAAGGTAAATACGATTTTAGAAAATTGTAACCTGCCCAAAAACCTTCATGTCCCAGTGCTTGTAACCCCTGGGTTGATGGGAACATACCTGCACGTATTTTTAAAATACAAAATCCAAAACCAAACACACGATTGCTTGCTATTTTATCTGGTCTCATTTTCTTTTCTCCACCCTGTTTAGGATCAGAGATATGAATAGGCGAAGACACTAGGTCAACTAACATACCAACCTGATAATACGTTTGAAGTGCAAGGTTGACGCCACGTGAAAAAGATTTATGTTTGAATCGACACACGTCCCCCAGTTTGCGTCGTCTGTGGTGATGGTCGTGTCGTGGTCCAATACACTTTTCGCGCCAGCGTTCCTGCAATTCCAGGCTCATCAGTTTAATTTGGTCCATGAGTATATTCTATTGTTTTCTTCTATAAAACGTTGTATAAAGAATGGGTCTAGAATGGTTATGTGTCTGTATGGTGGAAATGTCGTAGATTTAGTTAATCCTACGTCTCGTTCGTTTTAAATTCCTCATTACCTTTTCCCTGTAGATATATATGTAACCATTTGAACCCGTGCCTTTCCACAGGCTTACGCTTCACCAACAACCCCAGCAAGAGCAAGAGCGAGTCGAAGGGCAAACCGCCAACAAGAAAAATCCTATGTACCAACACAGCCGGTCTATAGCCCTGTTTATAGTGTTCCACCTCAGGTACCCTACTTAGCTGTTTGTCCTCAACCCGATTCTAGATATATTCGTGCCAGGAGTCTATCTCCTGAGTATGTTTATAGGCGCCCAGTGGGTGGTAGAGCCAGAGCTAGGGCCTGTCGCGGCGTCAGTCAGGTACCCGATGCACCTCTGATTGAGCCCAGGTCACGTGGACGGACTCCCATAAGAGCATCCCCCGTTCGTTACCTGCCTTATTTATCTCTCTCACCAACCAGAGAGGCCGAACTGGCTCTTTCTCCAACATTGCTGGAAAACACTAGATCCAGGAATCCTTACGTTGATGATCCTTATGTCAGGGGCTTCAGTTTCGCATATCCTTACAGGGCAGCATTGTGGGCAAGATCTAGGCGAGGTCGTCTCCCTTTGCGTGGATCTAGGTATTGGGCTTACCCATATGTTGGGTCAAATCTTAGTGGGTACCCTTTCGGAAATACTAAATGGATTATTAATCCCAACACTGCGTCTTCTTTAGGAGTTAACCCAGTCAGAGCCGGTAGGGAAGGTGTTGACCCATTAACCTCGAGTCGTTTGTTTTGGGGGCCGTCTTGGCTTGATTATGAAGATTCTCCACGTCTAAGAAATTTTGACTATCACTCTTTGTACAACCCGCGATTTGATATTACTCCTGCTGAAGCGGTTCGATTTGGTATTGATCCGACCACAGCTGCAAACTGGAATGCGGCATCCCCTATTAGAACAGGTAGATGGGATATGAGTCCCGCTGAAGGGATGACTTGGGAGGCTCCAGAAGAATCACTAAAATGGAATGTTTACCCTCTTAGGGCAGGTTCCCCGAGGGCTCGATCGGTTTCTCCTCTAAGAAGCCATTCACAAGCAATGTCTCCCGCAGAGGCTACAAGATGGGGTGTAACGCCATCTGAGGCAGCCCTATGGAGCTTTTATCCAAGCAGTAGAAATGTGGCCTTGGACAGATACGAGAGAGCTGCCAGTCTCCCACCATTAAGATATTTAAGAGCTAGAAGTCTCTCTCCCTCGCGGTACTCAAGAGAGAGAAGTCTCTCACCTGTAGAATACGCGAGAGAAAGAAGTTTGTCCCCTTTGGGGTTTAGACGAGCAAGAAGCTTATCTCCTCTGGGATACGAAGATTATCCCACTAGCTCATGGTTAGGGTATTATCCTAGACGTCGAAGTCTATCGCCATCTTATAGATACGGTATTGATCCACCGTATTCAGTCCCAAGATTTGCATACCCATTCAGCAGGACCCGAGATGTTAGTCCATTGAGATTCTCTCCCCTGCCTTTGAGAACCCGCAGTAATTTATCCTACCCAAGTTTTGCAAAAAAGGCAATTGTTCCCTCGAAAATGGCGAAGAGGGCCGCTGCTCGTAGGTTTCCCTATCTCCCGGCACCCAGGAGGTCCCCCGTTGTGGTTGTCTATATGTCCGATAACGAACCCAGGAGAGGACGAAGAGCTTATTCGGCAGAAAGGCAGAGTAGAATCAGCCCGGACACAGTGAGACATATGCTTAAGAGGTTTGAGCCAAGAAAGCCCTACGATGATGAATATTCCGGAAAGGTGGCAGCCACCAGAGCAATTACCAGAGCTATGGCAGTTATCCCTCAAGGGATCGATTTTCAGGTGGAGTTGAAAATCTATTAATTTGTTGGCGCCAAAGCTTGCAGTTTACTGTGGCGTGAAAGGCTGAAGCTGAATGGTATTCAATTTCACTGTGTAACTACTTTGTGATAACGATAGCTGTGATTGACAATGGTATATATATCGTTTTTGTGTCTGCGTCATGGTCTTTCAAAATACTCTCGCTTCTCGTTTTGTCGTTTAGTAGGAACTCATGTCAGAACCTGCTAACATCACAATCATCATGTGACTCATGCTGCTTAACATTTCTAAATACCTAAATTTGCAAGACATGATTTCTTACTAAGAGACATTTACAAGCGCTTTAAAGTGTTGTTGCAAGTTTGCATTGTTCTCATGGGCCAATATTGCGCGCGAAGTTGTTGTTACCCGTTTCAGACATTCGGACGTTCAAAGCATGAGTTGTATTTGGACTCACGGCATGTACCATGTTACCACAGACGCTGTGCATTTCTCCCTAAAAACAAAAAGTATTAATTACGTTATATCGCATTGATTGTCCTCATACTATGTTATTCTGGGGAATTTAAGTTTTACCCGACTCCTTACCTCCCAATTCTTATCTCCTCTTGAATTAACAAAAGCTTTTTTTATTTTGTTTTGTGAGTGGAAAAAGACATTCGAACATAAATGGACCTCTAGAAACTGTCATAGACAGATGGAATAGAAACCCTTCCACTAGGCGACGGGGAAAAACTATACCTCAGAATTACATGCAGATGCCTTTCCTAATACCTCCAATTCTCACCAATATGGCCTGGCTTGCTAAATAGCTATCTCACCCGCAAACTGTTAGCAGCCATTCCTTGAAAAAGACCAAATTATACTTAATTTGAATTACGGTTCAACTACGTCATAGCACTTATGCGACCCTATCTTTGTACAACTTGCATGGATATACGCAAGTAGCATGGCATACCCCCATTTCAATAAGTTCGTTTCTACACTAAAATGTATAATGTAATAAACCTAATTTAATCAAATGTTTATATATATTTTGGATCTTTTGTTGAAAAAATTATTAAGTTTTTCCAGTATAACTCGAACTATGCAATCTTAAAGTAAACTATAAAGACTGTTGCTTTCTTTGGACGTGGGTGAGAAGCTATTGCAATGACCTTTACCTTTGACCTTGAGTGACCCGCTGGTGACATTCCTGCCTTGTTTCTCTTCCATACACAGGCTGCCATCATTTCACCTAACGTGGAGATAGAGACTAAAAGGAAGACTAAAGGGCCGAAATCTAAATATGCTGCCGCTGTAATGCGGGAGTTGAGATTAAACCCCAAGGTAAAATCGTTTTATAACACTGCTTAATAGCCAGAGCGCGATGCCAAACTAATCCAAGCTTGCACTAACACACGCTGCTGGAGAAGCGGGTACATTTTGAGAGACACATGGCAATCTATACTAGGGAATGGGTTCAGCGGGGATCTTCCATGTTTTGTTCGTTTTAGGAGGATGTGGTTTATCAGCCTGTGGTTAACAGAGACCGATACGATAGGTTTAACCTCCGTGCTAACCCCAGGGTCAACCCAAGGGCCGAGAAGGTGTATTCGTCTGGATCTTTAGCCTCCAAAGCCAGCGTAAGTAAGACATAGTATGTAGATGTGCGTGCATGATCAGCAGAGCCCCCTTCATACTGCATGTTTTTATTCACTATACAGATCGACAAAATCTTTGAAAGACAAGTATATCAGTTTGATAAGTGTTTACTGATTGAAGTGGAAATGTGTGATGTGTTCTTCCTCTGACCCGGGGGTTCTTAGGTTATCGTTCTTGGGCTATCGCCCTTGCGATTCACACATCATTTCGAAGATTTAAAAACACCGCAGATTTGATTCGAACATACTGACCACGGATGGACAGTCTTAAGCTTAGGTGTGCCCTTAAATATAAAAACTCTTCTTTGAAAAAAAGCAAAGTTGGTTTACCTTTTCAAAAATGTGTTCGGTGTGTCTCCATAAAATGTTAATGAAATATGTCCTAGTATTTTAACATCGGTACCGTTGCAGCCAAGGCCAAGCAGTGGTAAGACTATTCGTCAAGCTGAAGGTTATTCGAAACCAAAGAACTTACTCTCATGGAAGGTTAGTCTTATATTTTTTCCATTACTAAACCAGCCTAGTATTACCCATTCCAACACTGATGCCCTCCTTTTATTACAATTGGAACCGACTTGACCCGCCTCTTAGAGTTTCAAGAGGAGTGTCTATATCCACAAATGACTCTCCGGATCTTGAAATTAAATGTTGTTTGATCCAATTGAACTTAATTGTAACTAAAACAATACCACACAATTGGGCTAACTGTGCATATCGCGCCCAGGAAACTATACAGAATTGTATCCGATCCCGAGGTTTTTTTGTTGTCTTAAGCCCGTTCCATAGATAAAGGGAAACCTTATAGGTCTAGACTCAATGGTATTGTAGATATAACTTTCTGGATAATAAACACAGTTCTAAACAATTTTCTTAACCGATAGACGATCCCGGTTGGGTGCCCAATTGATAAAATATTTCATCCATTCCTCATCAAAGCTAACAAATGCCTGAAACCCGCTTTTAGTCAGGCTGATATGGGAATGCATTTAAAATTGCTTATGTAGGACGCCTTGTTATTTATTGAATTTTTCCCATGTGTCTTGATAGCGGTATAGAATGGACCGAATAAATGCATTAGCCCTTCTGTTGAGTTAGGTCTCTTCTCCCGTGCACAGGCTTGATCCGATTGCCTTTGAAATATACTAGCTTTTTAGCAGAACATATACAAGGAGAACTAAAATGTGTAGAATTGTCATTTAAAAATTTCCGGATAGCGAAGATGTAACCACGTCTATTTTTTTAACAGTCTAAAACGTATGATGAAACCATGACAATATGTTTCATGTTTGAAAACTCGGCATATTGAGTATCAAACAGAAGGGCTTATGTTGATTCCTTGACGACCGTGTTCTTGATGCTATTTGACTTGCTACCACCACACTTCCTCGTTTCGGTCGCACATCACTTGTTGCATTGGTGCCGAATTTATGTTAACCTTCCACATTTCCGATTGAAATATAGTTGTGCTTATATGTCGTTTAATGAGCAAAACATGTGTCAGAAGTGCTTTCGTCGTTGTCGTGTCTGTGAAGTGCCAGTGGAATGCATCTATATTAAAAGGCATGCTATTAACAAAGTTTTATTAGATTGTTATAACATAGCGACACGATTTAACCTTGATGTTCATTCACCATAACTGTAAGAATCCCAATGTAAGCGGGCGGGGTACACATTGGTCAAGAATACTATTACCATTTTTTGTTTTCCTTGGTAAACTTTAACAGTACCGGATAGATTCGTACTCGGATCCCTCGGACGTGTTTTACACCCCAGCTTGTGTCTACAAGATGAAGGACCGGGTAAGAGATGTTCAGGAAAGACTGGACCTCCACCGTCAGATGCTCGACCGTTACCTGGATGTCGACCTAGGGCCTGGTGATGATGTCTCTTCTCGGATTGCTCGTAAACACAAAGATGTAGAGTCGAGACAGCCCGAGTAAGTGGGAAGTCTGTATAGGTAACTCGAGCTATATTTCAGTTGGATTGCTCGTGTGACAAACATACCTGCTACACATGGTTTTCTAGTTTCGCGATGTCTGCTGCTGTACAGATTCACTGCCGTGCGACCTGTGAGCTGACCCTGTCTTGTAAATCACAGCAGAATTTCTTGATAAACCGATCCTCTTCTCTTTAATAAAACAAAGGTGTCCGGAAGAGGGAATAAACCAGCGACCCACACATAACCATTGTACAAATGCATTGTTCTGTAAAGTGAAGGGTATTTGGCTTTTTGTAATTATTTTTGCCACATCGGACTATATTTATATTATTTATTTTTCGTTAAGTTATTATATCGGATTCTCTTATGTTCCAAATATTTAAGGACCTTTGCCCAGTATATCACGATATTAAACTTGAATGGCTGTTCCTGATTGACAAACCCATCTAATGGGAACAAATTGCTTAGATTTCTAATTTAGAGTTCACGCTAAATGAATTTACTTTAACAATTTGCTAATATATCAAGTTGACCAGATAATTTAAGCTTACATTCGCGGTAGTTCTTAAATTTGCAATTTGGAGGAAAAGTCATAATGCTGAATATGTTAATCTTTTCAATAAAATTACCAAAAAAATAGATGTTAATGTGTGCTGTGTTTTCATCCTTCCTATTGTATTGTTGGAAAACTCCCTGGAAACCCCCTTTACTAAGCTGGTATTTTCTGTCCAGGATAGAGGTGTATAAATGTGATATACGAGAACCAAAACTATTGACCCCTAAAGAACCACCTTTTCGAATTTACCTACCAGTAAGTCCATTAAGATGCATTGCTTGTGATTTATATCCAAAACCCTATTCAGTAGACATCTCTTTTCTTTATGCTCTTCTAAAGTAGTATTTAATTTACACTTTGTTTCGAATACACGAACCCCTAAAAAGATTTGAAGGCGTAGCCCTGTTTTAGAACTGTTATGATGCCCAATACGTTTATTAGATCCCTGCTTGGTATTTACCCTTCAAACATCCCTTCTTGATTTGGCAATAATTTGGAAAGCATAACTTACGAACTTCCTGATTAAAACGCGCGACTTCTTTTAGATTTCAACAAAATGACTGGATTTATCGATTTTTATTCTGATTACTATCTGGGAATTCGAACGTCAAGGTTTCAAAAAGGCTGTTAGACATTTTTAAGATGAACCATTTAGTAATAAGTTTAAGTCAGTGCTTCGATGACTTTAAAGGACTTCACCAGAAGAACAGCAAAGTAACACTCCTCCCTGGTAGCACAACATGGACATCTACAAAACGATGACCTTCACCTTGTAAAGGTAAAGTAATGCGAGGACAGCATGTTCTTCGTTCGAAATATACAACGTCTATGTCGCATAGAAAGAAGTTAAACTGAGACAGAGCATGTGGAAATTAAGTTTACCTCAATACTGTTTCTGGCTGACAGATTTACTTTACTTTTTGGCACTTTATATTGTTGATACTTATGCTTAAATTAATTCAATTGTCGTTCTAAGCTGCTTCTCCATAGTGACATTGGTTGACTATGCGCATGCGGAAGAACTCGGCCATTAAAGTGAAATTGTCGAGAATTCATCTGGTGTTTTTCATTGGTAAAAATAGCGATCAGTCTGATTTTCTAATGTTAAGTATTATTATTAACCCATGTTTTCATTTTTGAGGGGTGGGAAATGATTGCCATGTTGTCGTCATTAGTGCCATTTTGGTTTCAAGCCGTCATTTTAAAATGCTCACAGAAACTAAAATGAAACATATTGTTTCTCAAACTCTTCATCGTTTCTCCAGCGTTAAGACAAACTATTTTTTTAAACTACCATTTTTATCTCCATTTTTCTTCAACTAAGTACGCTTGCTTTAGTCTACTAGTAGTTAGCTAATTAGTTCTGTACCCAGTGTGTTTTTTGTTCAGGGGGACGAATGAGCAATATCGTGATAACGTTAATTATCGTAAAGAAACATGACGTCACACACGTGACACTAGCAGCAATGTTTCCCTCTTTCTTATACCATTGACTGTACATTTCGGAAAACCAGTTATATAAAATAATTGTCCAAATATAATTATTTGGTTTCACTAGAAACGGAATCAACACAATTATTTCTCATTCACCTGAATCCCTATATCATTTTGTTCCTATTATCTTTCTGAACATAATGCCTGCCTCAAGTCAGAAATCTTTCTCTCCTGTTGTTTGGTGTAACAGATCTCAACTTTAAAGTCCCGGGAATGTAATTTACATGTACTAAAACCTTTACTCTTTAACTATGTATGAAGCTAAAGCATTTTTAAAAGACCTTGCTCTTTTTAAAATACTTTCTAATGTATTGACTGTGTTGTATATTAAATAGTTTCATATTAATGATATTAAAGTAGTGTTAGTCGGCTTAATTGTAGTTTGTAAAGTAAACAAAGATTAAGTATTGGGATTATATTTTTTGACTCGACATTACAGTTTTTGGGTGGGGTAAATAAGTTTATTACTTATATTCTGAAGGAATAATCTTCCCATTAATCACACTCTTCTTGAGTTAAGTAAATATTTAACTGATAAGCACCACGGTAAAAGTAAAATCTTTCTTCTAGCTTGAGTTAAGTAACTATTTAACTGATAAGCACCACGGTAAAAAGTAAAATCTTATTCCAGCTTGGAGAATTTTGTAATGTATGTTTATTGAAATGTTTTGAGGTAAATAAACCTAGCTCCATGGAGAAACTTCAAAAAGTAACATTATTGAAAAAATAAATGGTAGTTCTAGCTTCTTGAACCATTTTATATATAAAGAATAATGATAAGACTATGAACGTAGGCTCATATCGTTAGGCGTTCTCGGTTTCAGAAAAGTGAAGGCGACAGCAGTGCTGGCAGTTCAGGAGGCGGACAGCCGTCGGCATTAAGGCAACGGCTGAGAAAAGTCCTATGTAAATCCCGTAACGACCCAACATATTACAAAGACTAGTTTCCAAGGTCACAGACTGCACATCGGGGAGGTAATGCTAGATTTTACTCAGCTTATCCTGGCCAGCTCCAGCTATAAATACAAATGTTTAAATAATCTGTAATTTAGTTTCAGCTCCAATTTTATTATTTGTATTCCATTGTGTATTAATAAAAAAAAATATTGCTTTCTATGAAAATAATTGTCCGCCTGGTATAAAATGGGTATAGGTTAAGATCTAGAAACAATTGCCAAAAACGAACTCTCTCAAAAGATCTCGCCATTCGCTATCTAGTTTTTACTACCATGTTTTTCTACATAACACTGTTTCGTTTTGGGGTATGTTTTGGGGGAAGATGGACGCACTAACATTACGAGAAAAATTGCATGTATGTGGACTTATGACGAATCACGGATTATATCAATATATCCCGAATCATCAAGCTTTTGTTCAATGGCGGCTTGGCATGGCACTATTCTGTTACTTACTAATTCTGATCACTTCTGTCACATCCAGATTTTCGCGAACATTATTAAAACAAAGTTTTATTCAGTTTTCATTGTTTTTCATACGTTTTGCCAAAAACTAATTCGGACTTTATGAGATCGTGACATTTATATTGTTTGTTCTTTCGTAACTTTTCTCGTTATTCTCAATTGCAGGCTCGGCAGACGATCTACTCCTAAACAGACGAGAGAACTACATCCGGGCTAGAGGAAAGGGCGCCTGATAAACCAAATTTCAATGAGCAATGAATTTCTTTTTTTTTTTCTTTATTAAACTTCGATGTGTTTTGGTCAAACTGGTTGTGGCTAAAGAGAGGGACACCGAAGATGATTTGTCCACGGCCATATAATCGGCGACCCAATCAATAAAGGCTTCTTTCGGCAATGTGCTTTTGTAATTACGTATATGTTGGTTACTAGTTGTGTATACTCTTATAACATGGAGGGTTTATCATTTTGGTTCATAACGATATTTCTTAAAGCGAGTTTTACTGCCCTTGGTGAGTTGGACTTTATCATGTAGTATATTGGCAATGAGAACATGGTGCCTGGTGCATTGGTAGCGTCTTGCCAAATCTGGTCAACTGTACAGAATATGCCTTCATAAATATCAATTCGAATGTGACTTTTACAAATTTGCCGTATTTATCCTTATGCTGGAGGCCAGACTATTTAATTTTTGTAAAAGTAAAATCTATAAAATCCACATGAGAGGATAGATGGACTGTTTTTATTGATAACTTTTCCCTGTCGCTGGGACCCGGACAGGGAGAGCGTAATGTCATCGACAGGAAATTTCAAGTTGTCACGTGCTAACATCACAGGACTGGGGGCGTCCTGGCGCCCAAAGCCATGTTAATCGGAACTGCTGATGTAAATGTAATCGTTTTGAATGCTTGCTCTTTGTATATTAAGTTTTAAATTTTTAAACCACGGAACATTTTATCTCTTGTTGATGGATAGTAAAAATAACAAATAGTGTACCTTTCTGAAGCTAATACGGTCATTGTTAAGGCTAAAGCCCGATTTTGTTGTTATCCAAGTGACTTGGAAAGCTTAAGACTTTATTTCAATGTTGTAACGTAACTGTAAAGTGTGACATACTATGTTACTTTTATAGCGCTTCATTTGAGATTTAGATTTCTTAAATGGGACAATCTTTGAATACCACCTATAAGAATGTATGGTCATATATAACGTATGTTTATTGCGATATAACTAAATGCTACCAAAGTAAGGTCCCAGCATACTTTGTGTTGTAACTATTGTACTTGTTAAGTATCTTATGCTTGAAAATATTACAAAACTACGGCATGTTGGGCTTTCGGATTAAATACCAATCAAGCACGGACACATTTTAGTCCAGGAAAAAGTGACTCAATAAAGGAATCGGATCATGTGAAATTGGTCTCTGTGTTTAGTTTGTGAGAAGGTTTTTAAGATTAATTACTGTGGTGATAGGTGTTTTAACAATACGTCGCATGACCGGTCGCTGGTGTATCAGATTAAGCAAAGGATTTAAGTCTCTTTAAGTTCTGTTGATAAAACACGAAAGGTTGATTGTTTAAATGGGTTTTTCTGTTTTGATTGACTGGGGCCTAACGCCGTACTCGAGGTAATTTCACTTGTCTGACGGCGTGCAGGCCTAATGGATAAAAGAAAACACTTAATAAATGCCATTCTCAACAAAAGGCAAGACTGAGATAGGATTAAACAAACAAAGATCCACAATGACATTTTCTCCTATAACAATTTAAATATAGATGATGCAACATCTAGTGTCTGGATTAATGCATCTTCTCTTGCCAAGGGTGACTATTCCAAGCTACTCTGCATTTGAACCCTTGGCGGATAACTCAGGTATAATGGGACTCGGGTTTCAAGCAATTGATTGGATGCGTAGGATTTTCTACGCATCCAATCAGATGTTATGCTATTAGAAGACTTAGCTAGTGAATTTGACGGAGAATGTAACTGTAAACCGCGGGAGTTAGCTATAACCTTGATCGTTTTATCTGCTGCCAGATGGCGTAACTAAAACTCTCATTGTGCATTAATTATCTGCCAAGGGTTCAAATGCAGAGTTGTTCGGAATAGTAACCCTTGGCTAGAGAAGATGGGATTAATGTAGATGCTGCAACATATAGTGCCTGGTAATTAAGCGGCATCACAATTAAATGCTTAGTAGAGGAAAATGTGATACTGGATTGAGATTCTTGAGATTTAATTATGTCTAAATTTATCCGGAAGCCAAAAGATTTACATAAAAGCCAACAACTGTTTCGATAAAAATAACAGAACCTCGAGTTCTGAAAGTTTTCTCTACATAAAGAGATATGATGTCTTCTTGGATTATACTGTAAACGGCTTTGGTACTATGACTTCAACAGATCGGGTTTTTGTCACTCCCTCCCCCTCACACACACACACACACCATCACCACCAACACCACCTCTTCTTCGAGAGTACCAGGGCAATAGGAAACTCCCACACAATACAAAGTCATTCAGAGCGTAAAAAATATCGGAGCGCAAACTGAAGTGTGTTATTACTGATCTGGTTTAACCTCATCAAATTAGGGTTATATATGATGAGTTTGTCTAAGAGTATGAAAGTAATGTGGCTGGAACAGAAGATGACCGACTGTATCATCCTGTACTGAAGTGGCGCAGGAAACTCTCAACCACAAATTCCCCGCACATGAGCACTCGACTGCTGCTGTCATTGTGTGTCAGGATTCATACCTGATAGAAATTAATTGTGTGAAATGTGGTAGCGTTCGCTTAGATCCACAAGTTAGGAGGACTCGTCAAGCTTGGCTGACATCGCCCCAACCGTTAGCTGTTGTGAAGCAATTTTATTCTATATTTATCCGACATGGGGGTAACAGAGATATCTCCC
>JAVFBW010052470.1:0-17735 GCA_034783835.1 Mopalia ciliata
CCCCCCCCTTGCTCATATACCTGATGGTCGACAAGCAGACTCGATCTAGTGAACAGTC
Source organism: Mopalia ciliata (assembly GCA_034783835.1). NCBI lineage: Eukaryota > Metazoa > Mollusca > Polyplacophora > Chitonida > Mopaliidae > Mopalia > Mopalia ciliata. Next base: position 59 of record JAVFBW010052470.1, read on the forward strand.
CATCGCAGCAGGTTCAGTTAAGTAAGCACACTCGCTACTACTAACCCACAGCCGTGGGCCTATCCAAGTAGAGATTTGACAAGTAAACTTAACAAACCTAATGTAGCTGGTGGAGGTTTGGTGTCTAAGACATATTCTTTGTTCTGCTCTTGAGACTTCCTTGGTGGTTTTCTAGTACCTGCATATAAAAACAATGATACTGTTGATTGATTTTTCTCAAAAACAAAAGAAAACAGTAAAGCTGGAAAAATGAGCATTTGATACCATTTCTTCGGAGAGTGGTCTTTCAAGTACGGAGTATAAACAAAACCAAAGTAAGAGGCTGACACAAAATGTAAGGATTTGTTTTGCTTTGTTTGAGTGGTTTTACTATTGATTGATTGATTGTTTTTTTTTTATCCCGTGCAAAAAAGGTAATTGACACTAGCACAACCCTAAAATGTTACATTAATCTTCCTCAATGTGCTAAGTAATTGCATTGGTACTCTTCAAACAATCTGTCGCTTAGCCAGAGGGCTGTTGATTGGGGTGAACAATCACTTTGATCACAATATTGAGTGTCATTAAACTATTCAACCTTTAAGGAGTTCTAGTAACAGGAGTTATCTCCCCATTGGGGCTATAATTGTTACTGAATTATCCAGCACTATTGGATTTTCAACCAATGAATTTTTTTTTCAAATTTTCAAAGTGCACCTTGAATTTGAGGATTCTCACTAAACAATGTAAGAATCCTCAAATTAAGTCTAACATCTTACTATGTTAACAAAAACTACATGAAGGATTCTGCTGCTAAAACCATGTGGGTATAGCCAAGGGAGGTAATCTTATTCTGAATTTGCTCAACTCGCAATCATTAATTTTGTCCTTTTGACTTGTTTTTCCAATGTATGTCATATTACTAACCTAATCCTGTGTCAACGAGAGGTTTAATGTCTTTCTTCATCTTTCTCTGGGTTGCCTTGCCCAGGGGGACTTTCCGTGGGCCCAGTGAATCCGTCAGGGCCATTGATCTAATCAGATGATCCTGAAATGCTGCTGCCATCAAGGTGTGGTTTGAATTGGCTTTCTTTAAAAAAAAAACTGGTAATCATAAGAATTTTTCTTTCTAAACACACATACACACAAAATATATGAGTGATAGAAGGAGCCAATGGACACAAAACACACACTGTATAATGAAAATAAATACCAGCACTATGATCCTATCCAGTGTTGTATTAAGTTGACACGTGTTTGGAAGAGGTATGTCATAGGACATTATCTTTATAGCATGTTCATGTTCAATGTACTAGCAATGGAAGAACATTAATTTTCCAATATCGAAATGCTGTACATTTTATTAATGAGTTGGTTTAGTTACATGATGTATTGTTGGAGTATGATTACCTTCGTATAACTAAAATACCCATAAGCACAGCGCTTACACCAATCAATTGATCAATTTTTGGATGTCCTGCGATAAAACGAGTTTATAAATGTGATAATAGAGGACACATTAAAGAAAAGAAACTTCTTCATACCTGGGTGTAGATGAATCTTGCTAAAGTCATTATAATAATAAGAGTAGTTCCTATTTCACCAAGATTATCTGACACCACAGGGCTATATTTTATGAAAGAAGGTATATACTGAGTAGCTCACCTCTTTATCTCTCATAGCTTTACTTTGATACATTTTCTTCTGTTTGACCTTTTAAGTTATAAATTCAAAGGCTTTTCCAAAGGAGCACCTACAAGGAGCTGGAATGAAATAATACAAACAGTATTAATCACAGGATAAGCAATACTATGGTTATATTAATGTTTTGTTTTTTTTTAAATTTAAAGTATGTATAAAAGGAGATTGCTAGAAAACTGACTTGTGGCCACAGACTCTGCCAAGTCCATTTAAAATTTTTAATTGTTCCAATGTCTACAAGTTTTGCCAAAATAAGCCATGCATGCTAGCAGTTCTACATTGAACAAAGTTTATAGACAGCCAAAGAGAAATAACTTCCAAAAGAAATGTCAATATAAGAAATAGATAGTTGGCCCAATTAGTTGGCAAAAGTACACAACTTCATTTCTACAAATTTTTTTAATTCATGCTGCAGTTCTTGTAATTCAATCAAAATGAATCAACCTGACGTATAACTAGCACAATGAATAGGGCTAATTCGTTCGTCTTAGCCCTAGGTCCCGCGTATCTCAACCCATGGTGAAAGTTGGAAATTGGTCTGTGGCTATGCCTGGCCTCTCGAAACATATATCTGATTTTTTTCAGATTTTTTTTGGATAGAAAAATCATAATTATCAAACTCCTTCTTTCTTTTCTGACGTTTAAATAAAGTTTTATTTGAATTTCTCGCCCGAGTTGACACATTAAAGTTATCTCTCTTTGCAATAATAAGGTTGAAACTGGTTTAAAACGGAACGTTACAAGTAGGTAAATACTAATCAATGGTTTACGAATGTATCTAGAAAACATCAGAAATAGTTTCTTTGAGGCCGGCCATAGCGACCTATCGGTTTTCAACTTTCACCATGGGTTTAGATAGGCGAGACGTAGGGCCCTATACATTAAGCTAATATATAGCCAGATAACATGGCCCAAAGAAAATGAGGTAGGGTATAGGCCTACGTCATTTAGGGCTAGATCTAGACTAGTTTTAACAGAGTAACTGTAGTCAAAATAGAGTATGAAGGATGCAGGGACATCCTTAATCATGTTTTTGTAGGCCAAAACACCATACTACCAGTGCGTTATAAGGCATTTACCGTTTGTTATTAAAAGCGAGGTCTTCAAATATGCAGATTGTTTACAGTCGCCATTACGTTGTCACACGCCGTCTGCTTTTCGCGACCGCATTGAATACAATCTTACGACCCATTTGTCCAAAAATGAAGTCACTGAAATGCATTTTTATGAATTATTAAAAATAATTGTCCATATTTACATCGTTAAAAATAAATTACAATTTTTTTACAAGTAAACTATTTTCTGCAAGACGACAAGCACCTGTCGAAGGAATAAAACGTGAATTCTTTGAAATGTCAACCGCGAAGATATTTGCCGACTTTCAATCATACCTAACTGAAGATCATGACCTAAGAGAGGTACTTTTCAGATAAAATTGTTATATTCGTTCCCATTGTGATCAAATTAAAAAAAATGAAACACATGCATGATGTATTGTGTCGAAAATTGAGCCCGCGATAAACCTTAGTTTTCCACCCTCTAGATTCATTCACTGTCAGGTACCGTTATTATTTAAAACATGCTATACTGTATATAGATCCACGTACTGTGATTAATTATATAGCACATTCTGTATTGACCATTAGCCAAATGAAGGCGTTGTGGCCTAGTGATTGCGCTTTCTGAGCCTACTTCGATTACCGGTCACAGGATAGGGTCCGTCTGTCAACCCTCAGGTATATGAGTGAGTTACATGTTATGACTCTGGTAATCCTGGGGGTGGTTTTTACAAGGTTTACTCCCGATTTTCCACCGTGATAAGGCAAGGAACAGTGTGAAGTGGAGAATCCTTCGTCATATTTGTGAAATACCCTTGAGTATGACATTAAACCCCAATCAAACAAACAAACAAACTATATCAGTGACTTATGTTACAATTGACTGAACTTTGCCAATTCAGTAGTAAACAGCATCGGTATAGTGTGAACTGATATATTATGTTCTGACCCTAAGCCAGAAATCAAAAGTATGGTGTCAAGAATGGTCATTTTTTTTCTCACTTTTTCAGAAACTGGGTGTCCAACTGGGTGTCCAATTTGTCCCCCTATCTCCTGGTGTCCAAAAAGGCAATTGTTCAATTAAGGGTGTTCATTTGGACAGATGGACACCCCTCTGCCTTTAGAAGCTCTTTCTGACACTGTATTATTCGAAGTAATGATATAAGCTATAATTTATAAACAGCCCATGCTGTTAGTGTTAGATGAGACTCCCATTAAAATCAAACTTTGCTTTAGTATGCCGCCAGTAAACGTAAAAACAGGGGGGCTGTGGCTAATTGGTAGTGTATGCTTTTACAAATCGTACTTCAATTTATCGTTCATAGGACCGAGTACGACTGTAGTGTTGACCCTCAGGTATATGAATGAGTCCTACAATGAAGCTCCCGCAATCCTTGGGATGGTTTTTACAAGGTTTCCTCTGCATTTTCCACCGTAAAAAGGCAGTGTGAAGTGGACAATCCATCTTCATATCAGTGAAATACCCTTTGGTACGACATTAAACACCCCTGCCCAGTGAGGGAGCGGGTGGGCCATGACCCTGCAGAATACTCGACTTCCTCGGTCAATCGTAAGAGGCGAGAAAAGAGGTTGCTTTCTGTTGCCCTGGTGTTCGCAGAGCTAAAAGGTAACGGGAAGAAGATTTGTTTGTGATGTTATGTCCGTCGTCATATAAGTGAAATACCCTTGAGTACGACGTTAAGCCCCAATCAATCAAACAAACAAATCATACAAATCGACATGTCTTGCCTTAAGTTAATGGGAATTTCCGTTTGCGTAACCTGAATTATCGTTTGCGTGAAAAAATAAGGCCTGAATTATGTTGTATGGTGATACAGGGCTATACATTATGCATCAGCAGAACACCTTTAAAACTCTTAATTTGACTCAGAGAAATATGGATAAAAGACTTGCCCTATGAATTTGATCTCATATAGTTGTAGGCTTGTAGCTTTGTAGGAGCTATGGAGCTTAATATTTACTTTCTGTTTTCAGTTATCTCCCCTAGGCTTTCTGATACAGCAGTATAGAGTTCTCTCCCCTATACTATTGGAGTCATTTTTGAATCAGCTTTGTGTGTTGCTTGCTATTGTAGAAGTAACATTTCTAATCATTTCTTCATACTTGTCCCTTTCCAGGAGATTCGTCTGGCCACTCGTGAATTAGAACAGTCAGCCAGAGAAGTGCTTATCTTAGTACAAACCATTCACCAGAGAGATGGGCTGCAAAAAAGTTAGTATCAAACGGACATTTAAAGCATGTTTATGTGTGTTTGTGTGATCTGTATACATGTATCCAACACCCAAACTCAAAAAGAATGACATTTAAACTTCTAGCAATTGCTGTTGGCTGTTTGTACTTTGAGCTAAGGGGCAACATAAAAAAACCTACCTGTTTTTGTAGTGCATCTTATGATTGTCCTGTGTTGTCTTATGTAGCCAGCAACGTGAAGGGTGGTTTCCTTCACTCATTGGATTCACATGCAGTCATGCGAAAAGTAACCAAACCATAATATGTGAAGTATTTTGTTCTTGTAAAGTAAATGTTCCTCCAATGGTAGTAAAATAAAGGTTGAACGACTACAAGTGTTAAGAAAGATGCTTTCAAAAAAGTAATTAGTTACAGTTTAGTTACTAGTTACTACTTTTAAAAAGTAATTAGTTACAGTTTAGTTACTAGTTACTACTTTCAAAAAGTAACTAAATCAGTTACTCAATTACAAATTATACAGGTAACTGCGTTGCTTTCAAGTTAATTATTAAATACTCAAATATGACCCCACCTCCACCACGCTTTCGCAAAACATAAAATACCTGTGAATGTTCAATTATTTAAGATAAATGATATTATAATAAAATGGACACTTAATTTAATACATTATTAACTGGAACAATGTACATAAATCTAAATTATTTTGACTTATAATCTCCTTTAAAAGAGTTATAAGCTTGTTTGTACCCTGTTATTCCCACCACTGATAACTACACTTGGAGCATGCATGGTACTCTTACACTGGCCAGAAAGATAAATTGATCCTTCGCTGAATTAATGCTAAAGTTATATAATTGTAATGGGTATTGATTGATCTTTATTCTGTTGTCTGCTCAACAGTTCCAAAGATGTGTGAAGAATCCCATGGGTTATTTATGAATGTTAAAGAGAAATTCAAGAAGTTAGCAGATATTTTACCACAAGGACAGTATTACAGGTAAGTCTAGATTTGCCATTCCACTCAAAACAATGACATCTGGATGTATATCCCTCTTTTGTTTTTGGCTTCACGTAAAAGTGATCAAGTATCAAAATTCTGCCTTTAATTGCTCGTTTGAATGACTTATCTCGTTTAACTAATTATAATCTGATTGAATGACTAAATATCACATTGATTGGCATAGTCTTTTGCTCAATGACTTATCTCATTTTAGGGAGGGGCCTGTGGCCGTGGCTTAGTGGTGGCGAATGTGCGTCCTAAACTGAACCTGCTTCGATTTACCGTTCACAGGATCAAGTCCGCCTGTCACAAAAATTTAATTTTGTGACTCCAGCAATCGCGGGGGTGGTTTTTACGAGGTTTCTTCCCAGTTTCCCACTGTAATAAGGCTGTGTACAGTGTGAAGTGGACAATCCGTCGTCATATAAGTGAAATACCCTTGAGTACGACATTAAACACCAATCAAACAAACAAAAGCAATCGATTTACAGTTCAGGGGACCGAGTCCGTCTGTCAACCATCAGGTATATGTGTCGCAGGTTGTGGTTTTTGCGAGGTTTCCTCTTGGTTTTCCATCGTAATAAGGTTGTGTACAGTGTGAAGTGGACAATCCATCGTCATATAAGTGAAATATCCGTGAGTATGACGTTAAACCCTAATAAAAAAAACAAACTGATTATATGAATGGACATTAGTTAAATAGCATTTTGATCATGAATATAGAACTACAAAAAACTTGAAGTTTGTTTGAAAGTAAAAAGATGCAATCATGTTGTCCAGCTGAATTTAATCACTCTTTTTCAATATATGCAAAGTAGTGTTGAAGCTCACTTTTGAAGTCGGTATTTTCATAGCTTCACTATTCATGTTCCTATCGTCTGTAACACTAGTTTGGCCCCATACTGAGTATATCTATCACAGCAGCTGTTGGTCGAGACAAGTTCACAAAACTTGTCAGTGACCTTGGTATCGTTTTATTTCACAATTGTCACCCATTTTAAAATAATTATAAGCAAAATGATGAGTGATCTTTAAGCTCAAGAGAGATCTTTAAAAATGAAGAAATTCTGAATCTGTATAAGCCAGACAACGAAAAATGTGAGGAATGCAGCCATTTAATCACATGTTAATATAATCTGTTTTCAATCAGTTAACGTCACCCCAAACCCACTTATTGAACACCATACATATGAATGGAATCTTAGAGAAGACAAAAAAGTTTCAACTGTTTACAATGAATCCGCTTTTTTTTTTCATGTATATAGAAAAAAATTGCTTTAGGAAATTGATTATGTTGAGGTTAAATTGTTCAGTCTAACAATAATAATAAAAATGGTTTTAAAAAAAAAGATAAAAATCTACTAAGCCATTTTTTTTTAAATTTTTTTTTTACGTTACCAGAAACATGAATATTTTTCAAAATAGCCTAATATGATAAGTATTTGCTGAAATTGGGTCATGATAAACAATGTTTATTATTAGATAATGACAGTGTGAATGAGGCAAACTTTAAACTGATACATTGATTTGAGTTTCTCCATGTGTCCTGTACTTCATCTTTTTTCCTTGTTATCAGCATATGAGTGAAATAACCTTAAGTACCGCCAGTAGTATATGTTTTTATCTTAGTTTGGACTGATTAGCTGATTAAGCTTGTTTGTCTACCAGTCTGTCTTTAAAAGCTAATTAGTTTGAAAGGTTTTTTTTAAAAATAGCTTGTCTCCTTTGAAGAAATCTTGTTCTAGTTAAAGTAGAAAAATGAGGTTATAATTCAAAATATAGGAGAGTGTTTTTCTGTGGACTATGTATGGAGCTTTGTGTTGGCGACATGCTGGGCTAAGAGGTAACATGAAGCTTACTTCTGATGATTTCTAAGCGTCTTATGATTTTCTTTTCTCTGTGTTTGTTTCCATTGAGTTAAGTTGAGGGAGCCCTCTGGTTAAGGGCAGTTTGGTTGAAGAATGGCAATGTTATCTTTATTTAGCACTGAAGGACAAATATAACTTTTCAACATTATGGAAACGCTTCAAATCTTAGTTCTGCTATTGTCAATTATTGTTGGAATACACTGCCATCATATAAGTGAAATACCCTTAAGTACAGCATAAAACCCCAATAAAACTAAGCAACATGCAAGGTTATATTTTACGATTCAGCTCCTCTAGTTCAGGCAAAAGCAGTTAAACTTTTGTATGTGTTAATCTTGGGCTGTTCATTCTACTTTTGGCTAATTGCTCCATCTTAGTATTTTAACCAGGCACATTAACTATAGCTACCCGCATACCTGTCTGTGAGTGAATTAACCTTAAATACATTCTAAAACTCTTACTAAACAAACATGCTGAGAAACAGATTCAAATATTTTCACACTCAGAGGAAATATGCCATTGGGCAAGCTATTTGGATCAGCTGGGTGCATGGTAAACCTCTTTGGATTGTCACCATGTCAGCTAATTAATTATAGATAAACGGTCGAGTGAGATTGTTCTCTTATCACTGCTGAGGCATGCCCAAGCCTTGATGACTCGTGGCATCCTTGTGAAACAACTGCTACACCGTACAACCAACAATCCCTCTCTCATTGATTGATTTAAACAGGTAGGCAGTAGTTTCACCTGTCGGTGCTCGAGGCACCAGGCCTATGACAGCCTCAGTGGGACAATATCAAGCTAGGGATGCCCGTTAAATATAAAGGAGTTTAAGAAGAAGCTCATTATTATAGCCCCTAGAACTTGATGTGATATCCAAGATTGAGAAAAGTAGTTCAAACGTTGTCGCGTCTGGACTAAAAGGAACAAAGCCTGTGATCTTGTTTAGAACAATGGTCTCTAACTATTCATAGGTTCACCTTTCTCTGTGGAAGAATATCATGCGAGGATTAACAGTTTGAAGTACGAGTTTTAGAAGCTGATTGATTTCGTTCTATTCTGATGTTTGCAGCAGGTTATAACTAAGAGTACAATATCTCTATTGGACAAGCTGGTACAGTGTCTTGGAAGCTAGTGTTTTTACAGTTTTCATTGTTGACCTTTTGGCTTGCTGTGTTTTGGTTCTGCATTAGGAAAAGTTTACGTTTTGCATTGTGTAAAGACAAGAATATCTCTAATGTGTCATGACCAAGTTTCAACGAACTCTGTGTTTACCCTTAACACAATCATACAATGTGACAAGGCTGTTCAACTATCAAAACATGTTCTAACAATTGTGATGAAATCGTGAGAATTATTGCAAACAATATACTAAAGACGACTGTCACATAATAAAATCCACAACACTGTCAAAGTATATCTGTGTGATGTGAGGATATCCAGTTACAATAAGGCTGGATTTGGTATGTTCTTGAGAAAACCCTGATTGATTACTTCTAGAGACTGTTGACAAAGGCTCTGGGCAGACTTAATTGTGGAGATTTGTTTAAAATTGATTCTAATCAAGGATCGGTATTTTGTGTGTAATCCACCCACGGGCTGTAATAGTATCTTAATTCTGATCTAGTATTCTTGCTCAATACCCACTATGGCCTGTCATATAAACCCAATTTTACTGTTGATCAGATATAAGTTTACATCTTAGCACGGTGAAGGTGGAGGTCTAATCCTTAAGCCTGTAATCCCCTTGTGGATAAAGTTTTTGAAATCTACAGATTTAAACCCTGTTGAACAATCAACTCTAGCCCTGTGTAAGTAACCAACCAACTCATGGAAATGCTGTACAAACTGTCTTAATGATACTAATTGTGTACAAATTGAATCTACTTGTGGATTTTGCCAATGTGCTATTCTGCTAATCCTATAATCCAGACACGGAAGTGTTAAGCCACAGCTCACAGTGTTTCTTATTCTCTGATTGACTACAGTCATAACTCACTCTATGGCATTTGTTCCTCAAACAACAGCTTTTCCTCCTTGTTGAAAATTATTACATACTGTTTCTTTTACATAGTTTATCCAGCCGCAGATTTATTATGTAACCAAAACCAATATTATTCCTCGACACTTTATGGAAGTTTCCTCGGAGCTGTAGGATATGTATCTCTGAATTATGAGAAGCCCAACACTGTGATAAAAAAATATATGTGTCTTGACCTGCTCCAACTAGATTCATATGGGCTTTGTGACGTTAAGCATCAATCAAACGAACAAACATGGGTTTTGCGTGATTAACTTTCATACCTTGATCAGAAGCACTATTCATCTAACTGGACCTGTGTCGATGTAAGAATATATTTATGTATTATACGTGTACTGTTTTACTGAGGACTTATTATTGATATGTGTTGAGAGAGTTGACACTAAGTAAGCATTAACACAACATCTGCTATGAGAACAAACAGAATTGGCTAATTGATAGGACCTCTTTACCAGGTGGTCAGAAACAATTGGTGTTTGTTTCTAATGTAATGTTTATGATTGCCACAATCCAGATACCATGATCATTGTGTTCAGATAACAATAACATAGCCACGATAGACATGTGAAGTTCAGTTTTTATAGCCATACAGAGTGTATGTACTTAGGCTAAATTCTTTGATAAAGAATCTCCTGTTTTGAAATTCAACCTGTTCATACTGAAGGAGGCCGATTGAAATTACTAGCATATGAAATGATTTGATCCATATAACATCGGAAGAATTATCACAGACTGGAAGAAAAAAAGATGTGATAATTGAAAATTAATTGTATAGGATGTACCCTGGATACATATAAAATAGATGTGATAATTGAAAAATAATTGTATAGGATGTAACCTTGATGCAGATTCTAACTGTAAACGACTTAGTCTACTTTTACGAACAACCATTTCGCTACTACTGGATTTTGGACATTCTGTTACTACCGGATTTGGACATTCTGTATGATTAAGTGAACCGCTGTTGAACTGTGTAATATTTCTTCATGTTGATTGGCCCGAATACATCAATTCTGTCTGATAACTCCGGGGTTATTTCTCCAGCACTTATTCACAATGATACCTGTTTTATAAATGGACGAGAAGGAATACACAATTCAGGGCTCTGTCTTGGTGTTTTCTCTGCTCTAGCTACCTTCGGATTCCTGGCTTTTGGTATCAACCTTGCAGTTCTTCAAGCATCCAGATATGCCAGTGCTGGGCAAAATTCCAACTTAATTTTCATTCGGAGTTTGTGCACAGGGGACTTACTCATTGGAGCTTTCGGCATTTTCAAAAGTTTTCACCTTGCTTTTGGAGCAGATTTAAAAATAAACCTGTTTTTATCGGAAAGTTTTTTCTTTTCCGCCAGTACAAGTATTGCAGCTTGCCATGCTTGGCTTGCAATTGAGATTTGCTTGAAATTGGCGAAGCCAATGCAGACTAAATTTGTTATGGAGAAAAACAATGTGATCGCTTTAATGATAATGATATGGAATGCCGCTTTTATCCTGGGCTTTGTACCACACCTAGGATGGCATGATGAAGATTTCTCACGCAAGTTTTTTGAGTTTTATGACTGGAGGTATTTGTTGTGTATGGCTTTGATTTGGGAACTCTGTTACATTAGTGCTGTTGTTGTACAGGTATATACTGGAAGGATTGTGCGTCAAATCCGACAAAATGACAGCATCATTACCATGGATACAATGGAGTTTAGACGGTGTTATAATCTGATAGTAGTTTCCAGGATAGACTTGGGTCTTTGGGGATTGTTTTATATTCCCTCGTTCATATTTATAGCTCTGTTTTGTTCTACTTGTCAATACGGTGATAATTCAGGACAAGGGGAAACATATATCCTATGGATGTACTTAGCTTTTTTATTCAAGTCTGTGCTCAGCGGTGTTTTACACGGATATAAAACTCCTCAAATCAGAAAAGCTTTCCAAGAACTTCTGAAAAATGTAGTTGTTGCAATTTGTCATCCTTCTCGGTTATTTAATGCTCAATCTGGAAGCGTTTCCATGACAACATTAAACAGGAACAGTCAGGCCAGTGGGCTCTCAGTGGTAACTATGGTTTCTACAATACCCTCAGTAGACATTGAACAAAATTCATTGGAGTATAATCCAGATGAGCAATTTGATAGAATAGAAGTAACTCCTTTGTAAATATTCTACATGCTATTTTACTGCTGATAACAAGAAAATTATTTAGATTTATATTCATCAAATTATTCTACTTGAATTCTAAGATTCAAATCTTAATATAGTCAGGAATGTTAATTGTGAAAAGTTGTGTTTTAAAATCCAATGATAATGAGAATTGTTTTCGGGAAATTACTCCTTTACATGTATATACATATTTTCTAATGATGACTTACAAATTTTATTTTATTGTATTGCCTGTTGCCTGGGTACTCTCAGAGCTAAGGGGGCAACGCAAAGCCTATTTGTTTGTGATATTTTTGTTTGCGTCCTATTATTGCCCTGTGTTGTGTTTGTTTCTTGCCAGTGGCAAAGAGTTTCCTTTACCATTAGGTTGGCACATCATCATATGAGTGAAATAACCTTAAGTACAGTGTAAAACCCCAATAAAACAAACTAATTTATAGTGTTTTGTGTCATTCAACCTTTAAAGTTAATTGTTAATGTTACACCCTGTTTAAAATATTCCTGAAATTTTAATTAACTTTCATTCTTATACAGCAAGTCCAATCTGTCACCATGCCAGTCATAATGTCTGTATTAATCGTTGGAGGAGCACTAATAACCTGAGAAAGCAAACACGTCATATATTATGGTTGCATTGGTGTTTATGTTACTGTTACAGCATGCTGTCGCCAGAAAGTGAAACAAAAAATTTATGTATGAAATTAAAAACCACTCAATGAAAAATATTCGTCATGAAAATTTGTAAAGACATTCAGTAATTGTATTTTATTCAAAAAATGCTAATAAAAGTTCTCAAAGAATTCTCTTTTGATTGTATTTGTCAGTACTAGTTCATGAATATGTCAATGAATATATGACACTTGGGTTCCAGACACTATAAATGGTCTTGCGGGAGCTTCTTGTTGCCCTGGGGCTCTCTGAGCTCTCTCAGAAAGCTGATGTCTTTGTGATGTCCGTATTACGTCCTGTGATTCACCAATACTTGTTTAATCTTGTCTGTCTCTGTTGTCAGTGGCTCCAAAGGTTATTTCCTCACCTATTAAGTAGGCACATCGTTATGTGAGTGAAATAACCTGAAGTACTGCGTTAAACCCCAATCAAACAAAACAAATTTTTTGTTTAAACATTTTATATTTCCTACAAATGACCAATAACTTATTATGGACTTATTTGACCATCTTTGCTAAAAATAAACAATCAATTTATTTATTGATCTGTATATAGCCATAAATGCCCATGTTTCAAAATAGGAATAGTTGAAAATGTCCCATTTGACAGGAGCTGGCTGTGTAAAGTGACTGGTACGTCAAACACGCTGGGATGTATATGTTTATAAAGATTTACAACAATTTATAATGGTTCTCCGGTGAGGTAATAACAGTACAAGGTCGTTATAGAAACTTGATGGGGTTCAACATAACAATTTACTTACAATAATAATCCTTTGCGTGTAGATTTTTTATTCTATAAATAATGTATAATTGTTTCATAATCCATGCATAGTCACGGTAAAGAAATTAATTGAATGCATAAAAACATTTGTATTAGTTCTAAAATCGCTTCACCACATGTCTGAGCGAAGACATGTTGAGATTTATGCTTTCCCTAAACATGAATCATTAATCAGATAATTGCTCCTTCATTTATTCAAGCTAAAATACTCTTCTATATGGTTCATGTCTTGTTATAGTCAATCTGGAATAAAAAAGCACTGCTGTGTTTACCTAGCACTGGGGAAAGATTAACTTTCCAACATTATCAAAACATTTCCCTTTTCATGGTTGTTCTATTGTCAATTATTGTTTGGGCCCGCGGCCGAGGCTTAGTGGTTAGTGAGTTTGATTAATAATCCTAATTTGATGTACTGTTCACAGGAGCGAGTCAGTCTGTTGCCCCTCAGGTATATGAGTGAGCCACATCATGTGGCTCTTGGAATCGTGAGGTTGGTTTTTACAAACTTTCCTCCCAGTTTTCCTTTGTAAGTAGGAAAGGAACAGTGTGAAGTGGACATGACGTTGTCATATTAGTGAAATACCCTTGAGAAGACGTTAAACCCCAATCAAACAAACAACTCAATTATTGTCGGAAACACTGCCATCATATAATTGCAATACCATCAAGCATGACGTAAAACACCAATCAATCTCCTCGATAGAATGGCAAGTTTTTCCCAAATGCTTTTCAGCACTTTTAAATTAAACATATCGATGCATGGTGATGTTTTCATGACACATAGTCAATTTAACAATGTCATTCTGGATTTTTCAGTATATATTGCCCCCAAATTATTCCTGATATTTTGATTTGAGTAAATTAAATGTTTCTATTTTTTATACGCCCGCTTTTGAAGAAAGTGGGCATATTATGTTATAGTGCTGTCTGTCTGTCTGTCCGTCCGTCTGTTTTGTAAGCAAAAACTTTGAAGAAGCTTATACTTTGCAAAAATGTTCCTTATAGCTAGGGGGTTGTATCAAGGTCATTTAGTCAAGGTCACCATCTCCATTATACTAAAATCCTTGTCCGGGCCAAAACCAACAACCTGCAGCGGGCATATCTTGCACCCCTTGAGTGGTGCCCTATTTTTAATATTTATAATATATTTTTATTTTAAGACATTTATTAAAATTGTATTTAGTTGCGAAGAGTAAAAACTATATGGCATACGATGTCCACCAGACCATTGTATTGTCATCTTACTGGATGAACAGGCCTTACCAGGCAGTGTTTGCTCAGGCTGTACCCGATGTGCAACAGAAGTCATATGACTTGTACAATATGACAAGATTAAAACAGAAATGTAATTACTCAGCAAAAGAAGATTTAGACAAAGACTCAGAGAATAGAAATATTTTTGTCCAGACTTCATTCGTGGAAGTTGCCAATTCGTTTGTCATGTGAGAAGAACTCTGAAATGTTTATAAGCAATGATTCGCTCATCTGTATTTGCTTGCATGAACACACGGACAATCAATCGTTGGCGATTAAAAAACGGCTGAAAATATCCAAAATGTTTGATCTGAGCAACTGGTTGGCCGAACGACGTCATAATCACCATGGCCGGCCTTAACACACATGGCGAGCTAAAGGAGCTCAGGTAATTTCTGGTTGTAAAGAGACCTTAATAAGTGTTCGATTCATTTAGTGTTTGATGCCATACAGGATTTGCGGAGACAAGTAAACTTGAGTTTGAAGAGGTGATATTTGATGATATAGCATTTTTCTGCCAATTAGTTCACAAAGTAGATTAAACTTCTGACTCTTATAAAATTATTTAAAAAATACACACGGATCGAGGAGGTCTTAGGCAGACACCCTTCTAAATGGACACTCTGGAGTGAACGATTGCCTCATTTGGACACCCTGTTGTAAGAAATGTTACCATTGCAGGAGAAAGGAAAATTGGACACACTGTTCTTTGGAAAATGAAGCAAAATCTCCTTTTTGGACACCATACTTTTGATTTCTGGCTAAGCCCCTGACATGGTTACAGGATGATTCAATGCTGTATCTTTGACCATTTTATATAGATGATGTAAATTAGAAAATAAACATAACCTAGTTTATATAAACCTTTTGTACAGTTATTTTTCAGTATTGGTAATGGTTTTAAAATAAACCAAAATAGGGAACACCATGTATCCATTTGTATTTTTTATTATTGGTCTGTTTGTTTGATAGGTGTTTAACGTCGTACTCAATGGTACTTCACTTATATGACGACGTGCCAGCCCAATGGGGGAAGGAAACCACCGTTGACACCACTGGCAACAAACAAAGACGGGACAGGAGTCGAGGACAAATACAGAACAACAACAGGACGCAATATAGATACCACAAACAGATGGGCTTCCTGTTCCCCTTTAGCACTGAGAGCACCAAGGCAACATGAAGCGTGAGTCTTAAGTAAACTCTACAATGTTAAATAGAGTGGTTTTTTTGTTCTTTTTAAAGATTAATGCATTCTTGTTAAAATGAAGTCGTGTTTCAGTTTGTGTTTTCAGTGTTATCTCTTTTCTTTGACTGCATCTACTTATTGAATCTCTCAGACAATTTTAATGGCACAAACATTAATATCCAGCACATCAGAAACCATAATTGTAATATACATCTCCTAAAAAGAAATTCTGCTATTTTTTATCAGTTCTATGTTAACAATTTGCTAAGAATCAATAGATAATATGTTTGCTTACTGGATAGTCTCAGGCGACCATCTGCTCTGTTCAGACTTAGTTCCAGGAATGCATTTAGGTAAGTTATTGAATAGAACCCAATCTGGCTGTCATTATTTGCTCTTAATAGGCTGCTTAAGCACAAATCAATACAGATACACTTGACAATCCTGCTAGTCTTACAGAAAAAGCATACTCTATTACATCACCCTAAGCTGCTTATGTTGGTGTTTAACATATGCATCATATCCTTACAAATATTCACCTACTGGCTATTAAAGTATGACATGCTAAAGAGGAGAAAATTAAAGATATTTTATAAACTCCAAATCTTTTTTGACTTATATTGACAAAAACAATACATATTTAAAATATTGTACAATTTTATAAATTCTTTCCCAAGAAAACAATTTATTTTTCAGACATCTTGGATTGAAAAAACAAAAATCTTGGACAATTACAACAGCTATAAAATATAACTCTTTGACAGTATAAATTTTGTATGAGGCCTAAAAATAAAAGACTGTGTTTCCTAATGGCCTGAAAAAATATAGGTCAAGGCAGGCAGGATTTTTTTTATCAAATATCTTCTTTTTTTTTTTGGTAGACCTTGTACAAAACAGTAGATATTAAAAAAATCTGATACAGACGCTTGTGTGACCGAAAAACATGACAAAAATTGATTTTGCCATTAAAATGTGAACAATCTGTCGTCATATAAGTCAAATACCCTTGAGTATGACATTAAACCTCAATCAAACATTAACCCCCCCCCAACAAATATGTAAATGTCTTCTGAATCCCTGGGTTGATTTTCAGGAGACGCTTTTTAAGGAGCGAGTAAATGTCGACAGAAGAGTTAAAATAAAAGGTGTCCCATACCCTTATATGAGTGTGTTATTACGTATTTCACTTCGGTAAATTATGCCTGTTTTTTGTTTTTTTTTTCCTCCAGAGGTATCAGATGAGAGGAATATATGCAAGTTTTTCCAGAGTCGGGGAGGCTGCCGTAGAGGTGACCGATGTCCTCTGAGACATGTCTTGCGGGATCCAGGTATTATTCATCATCTCACTCTGAAAAAAACCAAACTTTTCATAGCAACTGTTATATTAAAATTCAAGGAAAGAAAAAAGAAAATATGGACCAGTCAATTAGCTAAAATAAGAATATAACTCAATGTAAACATTCATATGGCCCTATGGCTAATGGTTTGAAGAGTAGCAATGTTGTCTTTACTTAGCACTGGAGGAACTTAACTTTCCAGCATTATGGAATAGCTTCACATCGTGGTTGTGCTAGTGTCACTTTTGTTGGAATAAGCTGCTGTCATTTAAGCAAAATACATGGTGATTCAATATTTCGGTTTATTTTAAAACCATTATATACACTTTCTGTATAGATATTATTCATTCTTGACAATGGTTTTAAAATAAATAGAAATATTGAATCACCATGTATTTTGCTTAAATGACAGCAGCTTATTCCAACAAAAC
>JAVFBW010052581.1:2936-17733 GCA_034783835.1 Mopalia ciliata
TTCACTCACTATCCAAGTTTTTGCATCATTTATTAAGAACACTCGTAGAAACATATGGCCCTAATGGAACCCTTCAAGGTTCTTCAGTCATGTTCCAAGTATTTCATCCTTTTCTTCTTTATATATCAAAGAACCATCAGAGAACCCTTATTTATATGAGTGTTTAATTCAAATAACAAAATTTCCTTCTCGGATGCCACCATAATAAAGCAAGGAACAAAGTGAAGTTGACAATCAGTCGCCAACCAAGGGAAACACCAATGAGAACGTCGTAAAACACCCACCAAACAAACAAAATCAAAGCGAATTGTTCCCTATGGCAGAAAAGTCAAACACTCTCTGCTTGATTTTGGCCTGATTAAGCCGGGTATACATACATACCCATTATCACTAACACGTGTGATATTCGGAAGGTGCTGTAATCACTTTGGAATCCGCCTTAGGCAATCATGCCAGTTGGGGGTGTAACTAGAACTGATTTTGATTAAACCTTTCAAATCTCGAAGGCATAATATCTTGTGGTGAGTGGACACGAAAGGATATAAAACCACTAAGGTGTGTATCCTTACCAGACAAGTAGGGGAAGTAGAGTGACATACGGACCTCTTAATGCCTTTGTTAACTCTACATTATGTATGGGCCTAGTTATAAATATACTCAGTCCAAAAAGAAACACTCTCATAAGTTTCTAAATATTTTCTTGAAATTTTTTACAAGAGATATTATTATAAAAGGTAACCGCTGCCAAAGATGATAATGACACACAGCAACCCCGACGTGCACAAGCATGCAGTTCGTGCGAGCATACATCAAGGATAAAGCATGTTTCATTGTGTTCCTAGTCACGTGACCTTAGGAAACACGTGCAATTGAGCCCACATCTACTTCGTCAGTCTAAAATAGAATCGATTCTACTTCCTACGTCTAGACATTGACTCTAAGATACATCCGGCCATATTGTTTTGCACTTCTTTTATATGCCGATCTGTGGTCTATTGCATGGTTACCTCTAAATATTGGCGGGAATTAATGCGCGATGGCTGGGCATGGCGTAAGAGAGTTGTCTTAGTGTCGTCAACTACAGTAACTCTCGCGAGAATACGATGGCTACTTTGTTGGGGCCTCCGTGGCGGAGAGGTCTAGAGCGTACGCTCTAGTGAGTGTATGCCTTTGGCCCACATATCTCCCTCACGTCTGGGGTCGCGGGTTCGATTCCCCGGACCGAACGTGGGTTGGCATGCCAGCAACCAGCGAAAGGTCGTGGGTTTTCTGGGTTAATTTACTACCAAGTTTTCCTCCCACAATAATGCTGCCCAATGATCTGTAATGGGGATTTTATCCTGTTCATCTAACATCGGATGGATAAATAAATAAATAAACCTCGGGATCTTACAGTAAATTATCCGTTGATTTGCAATTCCACGACTGTCAAACATTCAACGTGAATGTGCCATTGGCATGATGAATACAGGAACGTCGGTCATTGCCAGTGTTATGGGATGTAGTCGACGGACTATCCATGATCTTCGGACACGTCTCCAACAAACTGGCACCCCAGCAGACCGACCTCGTTCGGGTAGACCACGTGTGAGGACACATGCAGAAGACCGAAAAATCATCTTACGATCTCTCACTGCAACGTCCAATAAGAATGAATTGTTTAGAGGTCGTGTGACTGCCCAAATCGCCTGCGCACTGCTCGTCTCCATGCACGCCGGCCATATCATGGACCAATTTTAACCCATTTACACCGATGTCAACGGCTTATCTGGGCACAACGACATCTGAGATGGACTAGGAATAGGGTCGCTTTTAGTGAAGCATCCAGATTCGCTTTAAACTTAAGAGTTTGGAGGAGACGCGGTGAACGGAACGCTCAGTGTTGTGTGCAGGAAGTGGACCGTTTTGGGGGCGGTAGTGTTATCGATTGGGGTACCTTTAATAGTCCTCCCTGTTCCCGACTGTTGGTCTTTCAGGGAAACCTAACTGCTGCCGGATACAGAGAGCAAGTGCTCTTTCCAGAGCTTTTGCCATTCATGGCAGCTCATGGCCAAGGTCTGACATTCCAACACGAAAATGCCAGACCTCATACGGCCAATTTAACACGGAATTTTCTTAGGAATGTTGGCATCAATGTCATGGAGTGGCCCTCAAGGTCTCCCGACCTTAATGCCATAGAAAAATGTATGGGATGTTTTGGGTGAAGACTCCGTCAAGTAAGGAACCCTCCACAAAATTTGCACGAACTTGGTGCCATGTTAGTTCAATTATGGCGACGCATCCCCCAACCTGTGTTCAGACGCATCATTCAATCCATGAGGAGACGTTGCGTCGCAGTTGTGAACGCTCATGGAGGGCATGCGCTAACATCAAGCTTTCATCAAGTTGTAACTTACCATTTTTACGTAGCATTTCCGGTGGAACTGGTAACATTATGAACACCGTACACCGTCTTTAATGGATACAAAATGGAATTTAATCATTATTTAAGACCACTTTTCTTGTATGTTCAACTTATCGACATCCAAACCGAGTCTGAAAAGTTTATCTCTATTATAAGAATAAAAAAATAACCATTGATACTTATTCAAATTAATTTACTCAAACGCAATAAAACAAGATATCAGAAGGAATTTAGAAAAAAAAAAGTATCATTTATTTAGCAAAAACATAATTAATGTGTATAGTTTCTATTTTGAAAACACAGGAGTATTGCATGAACGTATCCGTGTTTGTTCAGGGAGCGGTACAACTCTGGAAACTGAGGCGTAGACACGTGTGTATGGGAGCGTTTGTTAAGACAATGGTAAAACGGCAAT
The DNA here is from genome assembly GCA_034783835.1 of Mopalia ciliata. NCBI lineage: Eukaryota > Metazoa > Mollusca > Polyplacophora > Chitonida > Mopaliidae > Mopalia > Mopalia ciliata. The sequence goes on from JAVFBW010052581.1 coordinate 5,756, forward strand.
ATTTGGGAGTGTTTGTTCCGACAGTGGTACGATGGGAATATCTCATTGGTAACTCACGCTTAGTGACTGTACGTGTGCGGACATAAGTGCATGAATTCACCGCCAGCCATGCATGGATTCCCAGATATATGCTTGGGAACACACCATTCCTTGACATATACATGTGAACACTTCAATGGATTCCCGGACAAACGCGTGTTTGAACACACTGCCAGCCATGGATTCCCGGACATGTCAGTGTTAATACAGTGGGACACGGATTCCCGAACATGTGCCTGTACACACCGCCAGCAAAGGATTCTTATTTGCATGTGACACACCGTTAGCCAAGGATTCCGGGACATTTGCGTGTGAACAGTCAGCCATGCATTCCCAGGCATGTAGTGTAAACGCCAGCCATGGATTCCCGGGCATGTAGTGTGAACTTCAGCCATGGATTCCCGGATATGTGCATTTAAACACACCGTCAACCATGGATTCCCAGACACGTGCATGTGAACAAAGTCAGCCATGGATTCCTGGACATGTGCATGTGAACACACAGTCCGCTGTGAATTCCCGGACATGTGCTTGTGAACATACAATCAGGCATGGATTCCAGGACATGTGCGTGTGAACATACAATCAGGCATGGATTCCAGGACATGTGCATGTGAACATAAGTCAGCCATGAATTCCCGGACATGTGCATGTGAACATAAGTCAGCCATGGATTCCCGGACATGTGCATGTGAACACTGTCAGCCATGGATTCCCAGACATGTACATTTGAACCAAGTCAGCCATGGATTCCCAGACATTTGCGTGTGTTCACATGGCCAACCATGGATTCATAGACATGTGCATGTTAACAAAGTCTGCCATGGATTCCCATACATGTGCATGTGAACACAGTCAGCCATTGATTCCCAGACATTTGCATGTAAACACACGGCCAACCATGGATTCATACACATGTGCGTTTGAACAGTCAGCCATGGATTCCCAGACATGCAAGTGTGAGCAGTCAGCCATGGATTCCCATACATGTGTATGTGAACAAAGTCAGCCATGGATTCCCGGACATGTGTGTGTGAACAAAGACCGCCATGGATTCCCGAACATGTGCATGTGAACACACGGCCAACCATGGACTCATAGACATGTGCATGTTAACAAAGTCACCCATGGATTTCCAGACATGTACGTGTGAACAAAGTCCGCCATGGATTCCCGGAAATGTGTGGGTGAACCAAGTCAGCCATGGATTCCGGATATGTGCGTGTGAACAAAGACCGCCATGGATTCCCGGACATGTGTGTGTGAACAAAGACCGCCATGGATTCCCAGACATGTACGTGTGAAAAAAGTCCGCCATGGATTCCCGGACATATACGTGTGAACGAAGTCAGCCATGGATTCCCGGACATGTGCGTGTGAACAAAGTCAGCCATGGATTCCCGGACATGTGCGTGTGAACAAAGTCAGCCATGGATTCCCGGAGATGTGCGTGTGAACAAAGTCAGCCATGGATTCCCGGAGATGTGCGTGTGAACAAAGTCAGCCATGGATTCCCGGACATGTGCGTGTGAACAAAGTCTGTCATGGATTCCCGGACATGTGCGTGTGAACAAAGTCTGTCATGGATTCACGGACATGTGCGTGTGAACAAAGTCTGTCATGGATTCCCGGACATGTGCATGTGAACAAAGTCTGCCATGGATTCCCAGACATGTGTGTGTGTGTGTGTGAACACACCGTCAGCCATGGATTCCCAAACATGTGCATGTGAACAAAGTCAGCCATGGATTCCTGGACATGTGCATGCGAACACACTGCCAGCTATGGATTCCCAGACATATGTGTGAATGATGTTGCCATGTTGGCATTAATGATGTTTCAAGTCGTATCCAAGGTGGTATCGGACTTCTATACAACGAATTTGTATGGCCGTTATTTTGAGGAATTAGTTTCACAAAATTTCGGCAATATTTTGATAGCAATGAAGAGGAAAAATAAAAAACGACATCATAAGATCGAGTATTCAGCAATGTAATTAGCCAAGCGAAATATATATATATTTTAAATTCTTCAAAATGATTCTTGTTATTTACTGCCTTACATGCAAAGATACAGTTTATTCTTGTCATGGCGTATTAAGTGTATTGAATTGAAGTAAATTTAGGATGGATCTATATGCGTTTTGCGCATATTTTCAACTTTTATATCACAAATACAATGATGCAGTAAATTGTAATACAAATGTCATTTGTTTTTTTTAAAATAGGTTCCCAACAGAAAATACATTATTTGGCGTAAAATAAATTTTAAACAATAAAAGAATCCCACACAAATTGATTCTGGGATGAAAATTCCCAGTCTCTAGATAAAAAAATCCTTCATCATGATTTTGTCGAGTGGGAATTCTCATCCCAGAATCAAGTTGTCTGGGATCTGTGTCGAGTGGGAATTCTCATCCCAGAATCAAGTTGTCTGAGATCCATGTGTCAAGTGGGAATTTTCAACCCAGAATCAAGTTGTTTGGGATCCATGTGTCGAGTGGGAATTCTCAACCCAGAATCAAGTTGTTTGGGATCCATGTGTCGAGTGGGAATTCTCCACCCAGAATCAAGTTGTCTGGGATGCATCTGTCAGTGGGAATTCTCATCCCACAATCAAGTTGTCTGGGATCATCTTAATCCCAACAGTCAATCAAAAGAATTAAAATAAAGAAGAATAAAGAAATGGTAAAATAACAACATTTTGTAAGAAGTAATTACAATTTTAATACACTTAAAAATTGCTCAGCGTTTTGATTGTTGTTGTTCACATAACAAAAAGCTACAAATAGCACAGAATTAAATAAAACATTTTTAGTCAAAATTTAAACTGCTTTTGAGGAACTTATTTTACACAGCAAGAAAATATTTTTGTTTTGAATGCACAGTTTATCTTTGATGATTTTGTTTGTTGTTAATTAGCAAGGCTATTAATTAAGATACAGAAATTTGACCTCGGCTTTCAAGGGAGATAATTTTATAAACATTTATACAAGGTACCATGCCATAATAAAATATTCTGTTATATTCAATAAATAATGTACAGTTTGTTTCTAATATTGTTTGCCTACTGAGATATCTGGTAGTTCTCCAGTGTAAAATGGGGTCTAATCGAAGTGGATATCTTTATTTATTGCACACAAGTGTTATTATAACAAATGAATTTCATTTCAATCAACATTCCACAAATGATAGAATTCAAATACATATGGTCAGATTGTATACGATCTTGTTCATGTTAACGGTAAAGATATAATGAAGTTCTGTTGTATATGCAGAACAAATGCCATCATAGTAATCCTTATGTCAAACTGGACGACAAAAGGGAAAATAATAAGGTAGATTTTAAATAAAACAAACCTTTGTATACATTAATAAACTTCATATGTTAAATACCAACAGGCGGCTAGAAATAAATTACATTTTAGGAATGGCAACAATTATGCGTATGCGTCTAAGGCATAGTTTTAGCCAGAAATCATGAACAGAAACACGGTGTCTCATTTTACAGTTGCCCTATCTTACCTATGTAACATTTGACTGAAACTGGGTGTCTCAAATGGCTTCTTGGGTGTCTCAAAGACTCTGAGACACCCCTCTGGCTAACACTATGGTCTAAGGTAACAAAGAAAACTTTCCAGTAAGTGTTTCATTTGAATTGTATCGAGTCACATTCTTCTCGCATTAAGTATGTATGCACATCAGTACCATGGTTAGGACACCACAAACAGTGGCACCTCTTCAGATTTCAGTGCATAAAAGTGTCAGACAAATTCATGCTTTGAATTTTGATACATTGATATCCCTTTAGTGAGCTTAAGTTCTGTCGCTTTTTACAAGGACCGGTACCAAAATTCAAAACTTATAATATTTTACCTTTATAAGAGTTCTACAGTGTTGTTTATATATATCATATGTATAAAAAAAACTGGGCAGTAATAGGATGGAGCACCACATTATGAATTGTCCTGGTTATAAAACTGACCAACTTTAGACAATCCTCTGAATCAATATACACTTTGGCATTTGGAAGCATTAGTTATAGATGAATGATGAATGGAACATTGAGTTTTCCTAAATTTGTTATCGCACCATACTTGTTTCGAAATCAATCCCTGCAGCTCTGATCAAAATATCTGTGTCCTCATTGGGTAATCACTTGTCATATTTTATTTGGCTAAATCGCATTTTCTTTGCCTCATCAGCGACCACACAAGCCAGTTTCAAGGGACCAGTTAATTATCCTGTGTTTCTAATAATTCCTTGTAGCTGGTACTGAAATACCATACAAGCTCTTGTAGAAAACTAAGCCTCAACTTAACAATCTTTGGCTGTGTCCAGCATTCTGAGCAGTGCTTTTGGAGATTTCTGCATTAAATGGTCAAATGTTCTCTCTGAGCACAAAAAAATGCATATTAAGTCCCTTGATGACATAATTACCAAGGAATCTACACCAGTTAGTCTGAATGAGATGTTTTGTTCAGTTGGACTCCTAAAGAGACTTCAGCCACTCCCAATCTTGTTGAAGTGTAAAGATATGAGCAAAGAAAAGCTACAGCTATACCGTTTAGCTTCAATCGAAATCTTACAAATAGGTTTTGTCAGAATGCCATTAATTTCCATTTATTCTCCTGTGTTATCTTTCAAATTGAGCAGACTTGTGGAGCAGTAGATTCTAACTGAAGTACCAAAGACTTGTTTAGTTTTTGACATGATTTAACTGTCCAATGAGTCTGCATTCTGTATGACAAGTCACATTGGTTTTGAATTCCTCGGTTTTACAGACCAGGCCAATACCATCCACAAGCAGCAAACAAACTTCCACAAAGTTCACAGGCAGCAACAATTAAGAAACCCACTACTGGTTAGTATAAGATGTGTGCCATCAGATGAGTCACCTGCTGAGACTGTGACTCCGGCCCCTTCCATCAACATCAATGTGACAGTTACGGTAGAGTGGGTGGTGTAACACTTCCCTCATTGTGATGCGGCTGTGGGGGTCATATTCAAGCATTTTCAAAATCAGATCAAAAAGCTGGCGATGATCAATGTTATCTTCTAGGATGTATCTCTGAGAAAACAAAACAGACTTTATCAGTATCGAGCAACATCAAGCAGAAATACAAAACTGTTATTTAACTACAGCAACAAGAAAAGCTATCTTAGGGGTTCTACCACATATCTCCAACAAAAATACCAACCTTAATGAAAAATGGCTTTTAGAAAATAATACTCTCCATACATATGAAGGCTGTAAGTTGAAATCATTAACTAACACAGGTTTTGACAATTAGGAATCTGCAAGTAGTTAAGATTTTAGGCCATTTTTGTTGGAAGATTTTGGGTATAACCTCTTAGAACAATACTCAAATCACACTCAATAACAAGAAAAACCAATGGGTTAGTAGCATTCCTGGTCAGCAGATTACAGGACCAGCTTTAATTAAACCCTGACGTCTGCATTACAGAAACACCAGTCAGTTTAAAGCTGTTATCATTGGAAAGTGTTGAACTAAAAAAAAAAAAAAAAAAAAAAAATGTAAATAAAAAAATAAAAAAATTATAGTAAAACAAAGAATAACATGTCCCAGTTGTCATCTAATTTGAAGAGGTCATTGCCTTTTAAAAAACCCAATGTCAAACACCATATACGTTTTAAACCTTTAAATCATTGCAGATAAATAAACTACAGGACATCGCATTTAAAATCATGATTTTATTTTTTAACACAATCCTTTCATGAAAACAAGTCATGCTAAATAAACACAGTTCAAACATGCAGAGAGGAAATGTTTTTTGTTGTCATTTGGTTTAAAAGGAAATTCTGTCAATCAGAAGGTCTAGTGAGCACACCACAGTTCAACAAACCAGAGGACAGACAAAAATGATCTACGAGAAAGTTGACCGCTGAACATAATTGAAGTGTTCTGTTGTTGCCATGACACTCCTTACAAGTGGAGACTTCTGCAGCTTGTTGGCATTAGGCACTCCCCAGGCACCATCGGCAAAATAGTAAAACTTGGCCTATAATCTTGTCATATTTGTAAGCAAAACATTTGTAGTGTCCTGGTTTGCCCACTGTGTCAGGTGTCTCTTGTGGACATGCATTCATCATTCAAATCATCCACAGTATATAATACCATTTGTCTTGTAGGCATGCATTCTGATTGGGTTGGGTTAAATTGGATCTTACAGTGGAAGCTGTTAAGAGGGATTTCCAGCTGGCATTCTTCTATCAAAATCTGGCTTTGTAATTACAAACTCTCAGGAAGCTTTATTAATGCATTGTCAAACTTTTCACAGCAATTCAAATTTCTACAGCTACAGGTTTTTTGGTTTTTTTTGTTAGCATGCAAGACAGAACATGACTGAGCACATCCTGTGTGGCACGTACTAACTGTTCTAGGTGTGATATGGACATCTCCTCTAATGACCTCTGGCTGCTGATCTGGTTTGCTGGGTGGGTGTGCTCACAGCCTCTGCTCGGCCAGTCTTTAACACAGGGGTAGGGGACGTGGCAGTGTTAACACAACTTGGCTTCCCTAACACTAAATCTGATTGGGCATCCTTAAACACCTCGGAGTCTAAGTCTTTGATGTCAATATCACCAACAGCATCTTTAAAGTCCAAATCAGATTGTGACTCTGAGCCCTTACTCACTCGACTAGCCATTCTCATTATGATCACATCGTCAGTCTGAGTGCACTTATCGGTTACACGAACCCACCGCCTGGGGGAGATCACCTTATCAGAGTCTTCTTTTATCACAAAATCTGCTTCAACAACATTCACAGCAACGTCTTTGAACAATGGGGAGGGTTCATGGTCCCTGATTTTAACCTGAAATTCAGCCACCATTTGGGAGTCACCAGGGCCAATGGGGGCGCCAGATTTAATAGAAACTTCAGTATTAACATCAAAACTCAAGTCAACAACAACAGGCACATTACTTTCAGCATCAACAAGCTTTTCAGGCTTAGCATTTGAATCATCAAGAACAGCAGACTGAGAAGCTCCATTTGCAATAACAGAGTTAGTATCTTTACCATCACCGGAGACTGCTGTCTCTTGTCCAGTAGTAACTGGCTGCTCTTCCTGATTCTTATCAGGTGCTTCATGAAGAACAGCAGCCTCTTGTGTCTCCACGTTTGTTGTTTCCGGCACCTCGATAACACTTACAATTTCAGGTTTGTTTACCTCCTCAGCAGTATTTTTTCCTTCTGTATTCAACGATTGTTTGTTTGTATTCAACGAGGCATCTTCTGGTATTGCCGGACCAGTCTCATCAACTTTGTCTGGCTGAGGTATATTGGAAGGGTTTTCTGTTGTATCAAGTTTAGATTCTGCAGCCTTTTGCTCAGAATTGCTTTCAACTTTTGGTTCCTCTATTGAAACTTCATCTTTCTTCGCCTCTTCTTCCAGTTTCTGTGAATCAGTTATGGTTTCTCCTGATGTGGTGTCTGGAGTTGTCTCTTTGGCTACTTCTTCAGCAGACTTACTCTCATTAGTAGTTTTATTTGGGGCAATATTGTCCGAAACGATGGCTACCGAAACAGTGTCCGGTTCTGCTTTATGATCATTATCTTTCATATTCTTATTTTCTTCTGTGTTTGCCTCTGACTCAGTGTTTGTGTTGTCACTATTTTTTTCATCATCTTTCCCATCAGACTCACACGATTTTTCAGATTTAACTTCTTTGTTGCTATCTCTTCTATCCTCAAAATGGTTTATATCCTGTGTGCTAGCCTGACCCATAGAAGGTTTATCAGGTTTAGCAGCCTCCGAAACTCCTACGTCCACTACAGCAGTGCTGTCTGATGTAGGATCACTGGCAGTAGCAGCTTTTTCGTTTGGGAAAACAGATGACTGTGATGCCTCCCCATTGGTCGTCTCATCAATAGCTGCCTCTCGGACCGGCCGTCTTCTTCGACGCCTCGGTCTTCCTTCTGCAGCGGGAACTGTGTCAGAAGTGGCATCCAGCTTTCCATTGATCATGGTGGCAGAGTTAGTTCCCCCTGTATCATTGGTACCAGCTGCTCCATCAGCAGTTCCTTCAGTCTCTTTACTGTCAGTGTTTGTTTGATTCTCAGATTTATTATCTTCAATAAACTGAGCAACTTGAGCACATTCTTTCACAGCATCTGCAGCTGCTGTCATCTCTCTTTGACGTTTCAACTCTTTTTCTCGTTTTTGGAATTCTTTATGAATGGAGTAAAAGAATGGATCTTCTATAGCTTCTTTAAGAGTTAATCTTAACTCAGGTGTAAACTCTAACATCCTGTTAATCAGCTCTAACAGTTGTAAATGCTCGGGATTTTTATCTCTTAAATTTTGCTGCAAAATAGACAGAGTTTATGTAATAAATTTACTCTAAATATCCACAATAAATTTTGTCCCCACAAAACATTCCAGTATACATCAAGTTTTTTCTAATAAAAAGAAACTTAACAGACCAGTAGCAAAGTGGTATAAAGGGCTACAGGGAAGAACACATCTTACAGTTATTATATTGTATTATGTTATATTACCAGTTATATCATTTGAATTTTGATGCCAGACATTTTTCTGAGGACAATTTCTCCAAGGAAGATTGCTCAAGGACAACTGCTTTGGTCGTAAGTTCTTTGGTGATATTAACTCTCTGACCTGGAATATTGCACTGTGACAGTTTCTTTTATGGGAGCGAGTATCATGGGAGTAATGGACCAATTGACAGTTGTCCTCGAGCAGTTTTCATCTGAACATAAGCCGAGTGTGCAGTTGTTTCCAAAATAAATAAGTCTGGAGCAGTTGACATTTGGGTACTGATCATTTAAAAATAGGCATTAAAACTGAAAATAATTGAATTCTATTAACTTCATTATTGCTTTACAGCTGTAATCTTTTTTGTGAAAAATAAATTGTACTTTTGTTGTTAAGAGTAATCCTCTTGGTGAGGAGTGTTGAAGTTCACATATAACACAAAAGGTGAAAAGGAAAACACTAGTGTGAGATTTTTCCACAAAAATTTCATTTAACAACTGGCTAATTACTACATAAATAACATTGTTATATGGTCAGTTATGTTATTGTCATTCCCATTCTTTTTGTTATCCTTATTCAACTGTTACATTCCATGCAAGTTTTTGTCAAGGAATATTTAAAATTTCTTTTCCACAAAACTAAATATTATTTGACTATTTATCTATATTCCATGAAATAGCATTATAAAAAAGCAGAATTCTATTTTAGTTTGTGAATGGCCTAATGAAGTGTCAGATGGTGTCCAAAGACTGCCATAGTTATGGGTCTTAATGTTCTACAACTTGTTAGCAGTACTCACAATCTTGAAGTTTTGTTTCTTTGTATGATTGGGGTTTAACGTCCTACTCAAGGGTATTTCACTTATATGACAAGGGATTTTTCACTTCACAGTGTTCCTTGCTTAATAACGGTGGAAACCTTGTAAAAACCACACCCATGCTTGCTGGAGCCACATCATGTGACTCAATCATTATACCTAAGGTTAGACAGATGAACTCGATACTGTGAACGGTACATTGAAGTCAGGGTCACAGAGGCCATGGCTGCTAACCACTAAGCTATGGCTGCAAGCCAATGTTGAAGTACTTCTCAATTTATACTACTTCTGCTGAACCAGACCTGTCTTTTTAACTTTAGAAAGATTAATGCCTGAAGAAATAACATTTGTGGTTTATTCATTTTTTTTATCAGACTTAACGTTATTTACCTTTAACCGCCATGAACTATCATTCAAAAGTCACAGAAGAGGACAGAATGCTACCCCAAAACACCCCCAAATCTAATGATTGATAAGAGTTTTATGTTGTACTTAACATTAATTCCCTTGTGGTACCAGATCACCACAAAAGAAGGGAGAATCAGAAGGCGGTGTTTAACGTCATACTCAAGGGTATTTCACTTATATGACGACGGACACAAATATAGAACATCACAAACAAATCTGCTTCCCGAAAAGCAACCTCTTTTCTCGCCTCTTACGATCGACCGAGGAAGCTGAGGGAGTATTCTGCAGGGACATGGCCCACCCGCTCCCTCATGGGGCTAGACAATTTGAGGATAACACTGGCAAAAAGTGATTACTCAAGGTAAGGAGCCCTAAACTGAATCTTTATGTCGACTAACATAAAGGTACCCATTTATGGAGATCTACTGTAGTTATGTCACATAAATCACTCAGTCAGTGTGACAGAATATGGTTTCCAATATCATATTGGAAGATTTCAGCGTTAATTTTGGCCCGGGAAATTGCCATACAGATTCAATATTAAATATTTGTGATTTAGAGCCTCAGAGGTGGACCTCATTCCAAATGTTTATGTATGGCACAACTGTGTATCTCTGTTGACTGTATATACAATTCAATGAGATATGTTTTTGCATCAAACCCACACAAAACTTATTTCATTTCCTATATGTTTATATACATGTAAACTTGCTCAATGTATGTTAGTCTTCTTTTGATGAAAATCCGTTATTGGAATGATAAAGATGTGAAAATGCATTACTGAAAGATGTTATTAGCATTCTATAGAGCTCAAAATAAAAATTAAAATTGTAAATTTTCACATTTAGTTATCAAACTTCTGACAACAACAACAACACTGTCATTTCATCGTCTGCATAAAGCATAATCTAATCCATTCACAGTTTGCTGACACTAAATCTGTTGCACTCTTCTGAATTACTGCTACAGGCATACAACTCTTCCAGATTTTTATAAAAGGAATGTTATCAAAAGACGAAATATGGAAGGATCAGTGCTGGAATTCATTACTAATTATGAATGAAGTCATTACTTTGAGCAGCCATCTTTTAAGGTCACGCTTGGAAAATGAGACACAAAAAGATGTCAATAATAACAATTGGAGATCACCGATCACTTAAAGACAAATGGCGGTAGAGACATACTTTAGGGATAAAACGCTGACATTATTCTGCTAGGCCTGGGAAGACGGCCGGCGGTGAATATTTGATAATTTATCCCAACTTCCACACGTTAATATCCAAATCGCCGTCTGCGCAGACAGGTTAGCGCCAGTCGGAAGTAATGACTTGGAACTAACGGAAATTCCCGAACGAAGGCAATGCTAAACAAACTGTCCGTAAGCTGTGTCGGAAACCAGCTGAAAGAAACTTAAAAAACACGGCGTGTTGTGATTCCGAAATATAGTTAACTGACCGGGAAAATAAACTTTACATCAACAACAACCTCACGTTAAAAGTGAACGCAGTGAAAACGTTTTGAGAAAGTGAACGAAATACTTATAGTGATATCGTGACCTCTCTGACAGGCAGATTCATAACATGATTTAAATGTACTGAATCTAATTACTGTTCTTTTTTTAAAATCATTTATTGTGTAAAGAAAGTTTAATCTCATGAGCAGTGGTGGAAAACTGAAGAAAATTGCACAGGACTCAAGACTATGCCTAGGCCTATATTGGCTAAATCTCTTGTACATGTATGAATCCTGTGTCAACCGTTGTTACATCACACTATTCGATACATGGCTTACCTTCGAGGGATGTTATGACCGTGTTACTGAGGAGATACATTAGATTTATTATAATTATTTAATAATTCTTAAATGTCGTTTAAATAGTTTGAATATGAGATTTCCTTGTTTTCTGACATTAGACCAGTCTCCAAAAGTTCTAGGCCTATACGATATATAAAATTTGGTTCAATTCTAGGAATTACAGTCAACTGGTAAAATAGCAGCATGGTTAAAACCAAGCCTTTTGAGCTTACTCACTTATTATTAAGATAAGGACAAATTACTCATAATATTGTCTTTCTATTTTTATATAGTACCAGTACTAAATCTCTTTGGCTTTAATTTCGGTTTATTGTTCTGAACACCACACACAAGGTAGTATACATGTACTTGTAGAACCAATTAACAATAACATGAAC
>JAVFBW010052691.1:0-17732 GCA_034783835.1 Mopalia ciliata
TGGAAACCTGAAATTTGTTCGGAATGATCCCATTTTCAATAGGAGTGTAGTTTAGCATCATATTAAGCTGCATTCCATATTTGAAGTCTCTTTCTTAAGGGGTTTGGCTTCTATCCTGTTCACATGGTCATGTAAAATAAAGTAACAGATTAGGACATATTTGTTGCCATGGAAACAAGAAATTTGTTCGGAATGATCCCATTTTCAATAGGAGTTTAGTTTAGCATCATATTAAGCTGCATTCAAAAGTTGCGGTTTGGCTTCTATCCTGTTCATGTCGTCATCAGGGAAAGTTGGACTGACCGACCCACAGACAGAGTGAGTTATAGAGCTGCTCCGTCACAGCTAAAAAAAACCTACATGTGCCTACCTACTTACCCTATTTTTTTCAAAGATGTAATGTGAAACAGACCATTTATTCCACTTGGCCTTATCACCCTGGACACAATTTGAAATACACCATGACAAGACTGATATATTTATCTTTTTAAATAAAGTTATTACCATCAAAATGGGCCAATCAGAAAACACATAACAAAAATCAGCTTTGTGTTGTCCCTAAGCTCTGTGAGCTTGAGCAGGCCTGTGCTGTTGGGAAGAATGGCCAGAATGAGGTCTCCCCATGCTTGTGCAAATTCAATTAAGAAGGACTGATTATTAGGTTTCCCAAATTGTGAGTCTTCGTTTAAATTTGCCTTTTGCTACTGAATTTGACCAACTTTGTCATACGATAATCAATGAAGATTGTATTTTAAAGCAAATGTACTTTATTTTCTAAAACGGCACATTTATGGGTTTTTTTAAAATCAGCAAACCAGGGGAAAATACAAAGGTAACGTTACTTTACAAAACTTTAGAAGACAAATTTTAAGGTTATGCCAAGAAGATTACAGCACAGGCCTGTTTGAGGCAACAGGAAGCTCCCTTTTGACTACCCCTGTTAATGTTATTACGAGTACTCACTTTTTGGGTCCTGTGTTTCATTATTCTTTTGCTGCTGTTGTAAAAGCATTTGTGTATGAGATCGTAAAGTCCTAGTGGTTGGTCGAACATCTTTCTGCTCTTTGCCGTCTTTGGGATCTTTCTCAGGGTCTTTATCATTGGTCTGTTCCTTCTCTTTGGTGTTCGTATCAATGTCTTTACTCTTGTCACGATCACGTAACACCATAGAGGTCTTTTCTATCTGCTCAGGTTTATTCTCCACAGGTTTAACATCAGATTCACCATTGTCTTTCGTTACCGTTACTTCTAAAGCTAACTCAGTTTCTTTCTTTGCTACTTTATCTTCCTCTTCTACCTGGGATGTTAAACGATCAACTATTTTTCCGATGTCAACTTTATCCCGGCTATCAGATGGTGAGCTAGCCCGAGATGATGGACGCGATGATGCTGTGGACGAAGCTTGTGAGGTATCCTGGGACGCAGAGCCAGCCCCTGTCTCCCCATCTGCTGTACTTGAGGGGTTAACTACATAGGGAAGAGCAGGCTGATTGGTAAATGGACTACCTGCCCGGTCAGGCTGCCCTGATGATGAGGTTGTTTTTGTGGGCAGTATAATTTTGAGTGGGGGAACTTTGGGGGATGTGTACTTCAAATCCATTCTAAAAGGAGTTTTGACTGAGTCTGATTGGGAAACTAAAAACGTCCGATTTGGCCTAGACTCATCTTTGGGAGATCCTGATATATTATCGAGACCTGTGATGGGTAATGAATCTAATGAAGTTGATATAGAGTGTTCTGTTTTAGGAATGGAGGGTTTAGATGATGTGGAAGAGGAGGCGGCTATACAGCTCCAATTATCCACGTGGGGCACAGCTTCAAGTCTTTCTGATACAGGTGTTTCTGTTTGCGTTACTGGCACAGTATCACCAACAGCTAAATTTTTCTTGTCTGGGGCTGAATTATGCCTCGTTCTTTCTCGACCATCAGCAGTATCTTCATAAACACGATTTTTATAACTAGTTACACATGAGCTACTGCGATGGCGAGGCGGGAATAAAATGGATTCTTTGGATAATGGTTCAGGTACCACCGAGGTGTGTATCACCGGAATGCGAGAGAGGTCGCTGCTTATGTGTTGAGGAGATATATCAGTAGGAGTATCTGTCACTAAAAGATTAAGCCTGGTATCTTCGTGTTCAGAGTCACTGATGTCCTCAAACTGTGGGGAAAATGGACCAGTTTCTATGGAAACTAAAGGAGGTTTAGAGGAATTATTACCACTAGATGTAACACCAGAACAATTCACTGCAAACATATTAAAACTATGACTGCTGCTATCTGCAGCGAGATGGTCTATAGATTGTGAAGAGAAAATATTCCCTTCTCCATTGTTTCTGTTATGCTGTGACCCTGCACTATATTTTAACCTCACACCGCTATTTAACTGAGGGTCATAAAAATCACTTTCACTTGATGATGCACTATTAGCTGGAGAGCCTTTTCTCTCCCCTGTCTCTAATGTAACACTGTAAGATTTGTACTGGGGGCGTCGCCAATCCTTTGAAATGTCAGAGTTTTCACTGTTTACACCATCACTCGGACGAAATTTTAAACACAGCCTTCGAGAATTTGTTTTTCCCTCCGGTGATTTTGGGACTGCCCTTTTAGCTACATTAATATCACTCCCAAAATGTGTCGGAGAATACAGTCCCCCACTAAATGACATGTCCTCATCAGTCAGCGGCAATACATCACTAAAACATGAAGATATTGGCATGTTCACATTGTTTGATCTGGCCACCGTTGTTGTTGAAGCATATCCAGATGACATCTGTGTAGATATATGAAGAGCAAATTCTGTGCAAACACAAAAAGGTTGATAAAAATTAGATTTTCAAATTGTTCATAAAATAATAAGAAGTTAAATTAACTCTGATGTATTTTAACATTATCATGGTAATCACTACTAATCAGGACTAAAAGTATTTTGACAGATCAAGGATATTTCACTTACAGTACGGCTGTATACATCACCAGAAATGAACATGAACAAAATTGATTAAAAATTAATCATCTTCTAGTTGTTTAGTAAAAACACCATAGCCATACCCCAAACTAACTTCCCATTGCCAGAAGGGTCAACAGACTTGGAGCAGATTTGTTGTAAACTTCATGCATCACAATTGAATATTTAAAGGTCCGTAACTGAGCATGTGAGACTAGAGACTAGTTATCTCCCTTGGTAAATAACACACAGTAATGCTCTTCATATAAACTCTTGGTTGAATTAATCAAAATATGTCTGTTTGATTGGGGTTTGTCGTACTCAAGGGTATTTCACTTATATGACAACGGATTGTCAACTTCACACTGCACCTAGCCTGGAAAAGCTGGAGGAAATCTTGTAAAAACAACCCCTGCGATTGCCAGAGCCACATGTGACTTGCTCATATACCTGATGGTTGACAAATCAAAATATGAAATAGGCCTCAACCAAAGTATAATAATAGCATGTTTGAAAGAAAGAATTTTTGCTTCTTGATGAATTTCTGTTATTTTTAGCTTTATGTTTATTGTTTCTAAAGGATGTATATAGTACACCTGGCACAAGTGTATAGTTTTGGTCAAACTTGGGGGCGTCCAGCAATCAGATGGTTGATTGCTTGATTGGTGTTTAATATAATGCTTAAGGGTTATACAATTATATGACTGGGGTGTGCATTCCAACAATAACTGACAAAAGCCCAACCATAAAATGATTTGTTTGTTTGTTTGATTGGGGTTTAACTTCATACTCAAGTGTATTTCATTTATATGACGACGTGCCAGCCCAATGGGTGAAGGAAACAACACTTGACACCACTGGCAAAAAACAAAGACAGAACTGGACAAATACAGAACGACAACAACAGGACACAATACAGATGCCACAAACAGATCGGCTCCCTGTTCCCCCTTTAGCTCTGAGAGCACCAGGGCAACATGAAGCTCCCTCCAACCATAAAATGAGAGCCGATTAGATAACCCTACTATGGTGCTAAGTAAAGACAGCATTGCTACCAGTCAAACAAACTGACCTTAGCAAGAGGCCTCGATCTTATGAAACAAATATGCATGTCCTTTCTGTCTACATTTACGTGGAATAAAAAGCAGACATCCAAATGTTTGGCTAAAAAAGTTTAACACAAGCAATAAGACAGATTTGTTTTCCTGTCTTATAGGTAACTTAACTTACATGATTCATGCTTTTGCCAGCAAATCAATAGTTCTGCACTGATCCTCTCATTATCAACTTGCCTTTGATTTACAAAAAAGCTGTCTCTACACAGGTTGAGAAGTTATTCAAGATAGCATTTAATATCTAGGGTATCCTGGCTTCACAAAGCGATGTTAGCTTGCATTGAATGCTAGCTGTGAAGGCAACACTATGTCTTCAACACTGGTCGCCACGGTATGCACATTGACGTAAGTTTAGATAGCTTTGTGTTTGTTAGTTTGTTTGATTGGGGTTTAACATCATACTCAAGGGTTTTTCAATTATGACGAAGGATTGTCCATTTCACACTGCACCTAGCCTTACTACGGGGAAAAACCGAGAGGAAACCTCGTTAAAACCCACCCCCACAATTGTCGCAGCCTATGAACAGCACATTGAAGCAGGTTCAGTTTAGAAAGCGTACCATTAAGCCACAGCCACGGGCAAGATTGCTTTGTGAAAATAGGCACTGTTCTTGTTTATTTTAATCAAACAATGGGCAGTCGCTAAAGAACACATGTAGGTGGAGCAACAACAACAACCTCATACCATTTATATCCACAGATTGATCCTCATCCCTGGTGTGTCGATCATCGCCAGTACTTTCAGGAGATGTGGGTGAGCGACCATCATCTAAACTAGAACTCTCACTGCTTGAGGAAATGATTTCTTTACGTAACAATTTCTCTATATCTTGTGAGGATGCCACATCCACTGCTGTTTTACCTTTACTGTTTGCTTGAAGTGGGTTGGCCCCATGCTTTAATAGTAATTCTACTAACTGAAATTACAAGAAAACAAAAATAAAGCTAACTGCTACGAAACATTAATCCAGACATTTATAACATTGATTAATTGGTTTTTAGCATCTTTCTCAAGGATCTGAAGAACAATAGCAGTGAAAGTCGTGTAATGACACAATAAAAAGTGAAATGCTTGCATAATGGAAAATTAATGTCCTTTCAATGCTAAGTAAAATCAGCCTGGCTAACAGTGGATACATATAGCCCTTAGCCAGGGGTCAATCTCACATAGGTGGGCTCATTTCTTAAAATTTACAATTTAATTAAATAAACATGTAATACAGCATTAAAATAACTGATATATATTTTTCTTCTTCGAGACAATCTATTATCCAAACAATATGAGTAATAGGTTAAAAAGAAAAGAAAAATAAAATCTAAGTTATTGTCGAACTTTACCTGCATTATAGGATGTTGGTATTGTCTTTTACAGATAATATTGCTTGGAATTAGAAAATGACTTTCTAACTTGAAATAAAATTAGAGCGGTGATAATTTAAAAATGTGATTAAATGTTATTTTGCCAGGCCAAGTTTGTACCTGCACGTTACTGAGTCATGTAAGGGCTTACTGCCTGACCACTCACCTTGTGATGCCCACATATAGCAGCATCATGAAGTGGGGTGTCCTTATCCAGACCCTGGACATTAACATTAGCCCCGGCTTTCAGCAACTGTTTAGCCACAGTTAGACAGCCATGATTACATGCCTCATGTAGGGCTGTCCAGCCTGAAAATATATCATGGAAAAGATATTATAGATGTTTGTTTGATTGGTGTTTAAGGTATTTCACTTATATGACAAGGGATTGTCCACTTCACACTGTACAAAGCCTAATTACGGTGGAAAACCCGCTAGTTAACCTTGTAAAAATCACCCCTGCCACAACAGGTAACTCGCTCATATGCCTGATGGTTGACAGGCGGACTTGATCCGATGAAAAGTAAATTGAAGCAGGTTCAGTTTAGGAAGCTACCACTGATCCCTGTGTATCAGAGTAAGATATGAGTGAATATATCCTGTTTAGATGTATACCTGCAAAGTCTCTAACATTGACATCAGCACCCGCTTTGATGAGTTTCTTAGTCTGTTTGATGTCCCCTTTCTTAGCAGCTATATGAAGCTGTGTCTCCCCTCGCTCGTTCCTCTTGTGAACCTTTTTATCCCCGGGGGTCCGTTTTCCAGGTGTTATTTGGTGTGGAGCTGGTGATAGATGCTTTGGTGACGAGTCTGACAAATATTTAATATTGAAATACAGATGGTTTAATGTGAAATAAAAACCTAACAGGATAAAGTAGCAGCACAAAAGGCTAATTTTATGGACGCCACTTGAAGCCACACCAAGTAACAGACTGTTGGGACAAATTAATTATTTCATAATCTTGTACTAGCTTAAGACAGTTTATAGAATGTTTTGAAGTACAGAGCATCCGACAGGACCACAAACAAATGTGAGTTTAAAAAAGATGTCAGAATAACAAGTTGGGCTACAACAACACTGATATCAGTGAACAAATTTCACTTAATTGTTTAATTATATCAAATAATGGTTCATTACAATTAACAAGATAATTTTTCACTAACTACAGAACTCTCAACGGTAGACTTAAATCTTAGTTCTGTCTACTAGAAGTTGGAAATGATTTGTTTGTTTGCTTAATTGGTGTTAACTAATTAACTAACGAGGATGGCTTATCCACTTTCCACTGCTTAAATATAGTGGAAAACTAGAGAGGAAACAAGCCACTCCTGCAATTGCCGGAGCCACATCGCATGACTCCTATACCTGATGACGACAGACAGACTTGGACCAGTGAACTGCAAATTGAAGTAGGATTAGTAGGCAGACAGTCTACTCATGGAGCCACAAGCACAAAATTTCATAAATTTTTTGTCAGCCATTAACAGTTCAATACAGTAACTCGTTGCTGGACGCGCAGACATTGTTTTGGTATGGATAAATATTATACAACAGACATTCACCTGTTTAAAATTAATTTCATAGTATGTCATTATTAACTCAAAATAAATAAATTAGTGCCAAAATCAATCTAAAAAAAGATAACAAAAACCTGACTGTAGTCTGATGAATTAAGATCAACCGGGAAAAAATTTCCTATTTACAGGACAATTACCTTGTACAAAAGGATGATGCAACAAATGGTCGGCTTCATGTTGCCCCATAGCTCCGAGAGCACCAGGGAAACAGGAAGCTCTGTCAAAACCAGTGCTACCCCATAGCTCCGAGAGCATCAGGGAAACAGGAAGCTCTGTCAAAAACCAGGGCTACCCCATAGCTCCGAGAGCATCAGGAAAAAAAGGAAGCTCTGTCAAAACCAGTGCTACTCCATAGCTCCGAGAGCATCAGGGAAACAGGAAGCTCTGTCAAAACCAGTGCTACCCCTAGCTCCGAGAGCATCAGGGAGAGAGGGAGTTGTCAAAACCAGTGCTGCCCCATAGCTCCGAGAGCATCAGGGAAACAGGAAGCTCTGTCAAAACCAGTGCTACCCCATAGCTCCGGGAGCATTAGGGAAACAGGAAGCTTTGTCAAAACCAGTTCTGCCCCATAGTTCTGAGAGCATCAGAGAAACAGGAAACTCTGTCAAAACCCTCTGCTACATATAATAAGACAATCAACCAACATGATATCACACCTTGTGAGTTTTCATCTGTCATACGGATAATCATGGCAACTTGTTGTCGCTCAGACAAAGGAACATTATGTGTGCCTAAGCGCGGCAAGTTGGTGGGGGTCTTGGGTAAACCAACACTTCCGGGTATAGGGGATGACTCCAGACCCACAGAGCTACGCTTTCGCTTAGGAGTTTTTTCTGCTCGTCTCTCTACCAAAGAAATAAAATACTTATATTAATTTAAAAAGATTTCACTTCCCTTTTTAAAATATAAGATTGTAATCTTGAAAAGATTGATTGATTGGTGTTTTACATCATGCTTAAGGGTATCTCACTTATATTCTAACAATAATTGACACTAGCCCAACCAAGATGTGAAGCATTTCCATAATGTTGGAAAGTTAATTTTCCTGCAATGCTAAGTAAAGACAGCATTGCTACTCTATAAACAAACAACCCATAGCCAGAGATTGATTTTAAAATGGAACACATTAAATCCTTCGGTATATAAATGTTAAATTTGTTTGTTTGTTCGATTGGGGTTTAACATCGTACTCAAGGGTGTTTCACTTTTATGATGATGGATTGTCCACTTCACACTGTACCTGGCCTTATTACAGTGGAAAATTGAGGAAACATCGTAAAAAACACCCCCAGGGACTGCCAGCGCCACATCATGTGACTTGATGATATACCTGTCAGATGATCAACAGGCGGACTCGATCTGGTGAACAGCACATCAAAACAGGTTCAGTTTATTAACTGCACACGCTAGCACTAAGCCATGGCTGCCCCTATACATGTTAAAACTTATACCCTTTTGTAAATGGTTTAATTTTAAAAAGGCTGGTAGGTGATGCGATGCTCTTTAGCAGAGATCCACTGGCGATTTATAAAAGTTATTTAAGGAACAAACCGTCGTCGTCAATGGGGGATCCTGGGGAAGCCAACTTTCTTTTTAATGTTTTTCCGTCTGATTGGGGCGTTTTAACGGTTGTAAATATCTTCTCCTGTTGAACAGAGACACAAATCATAATAAAACAAATATATTTTCTTAACTGGTCCTAGTTTCTCGACAGATGAATCCCCACTAATACCTGAATAAATGAATGAAAGTGGATTACAAATACACCTTCGACACGGCTTCACATTCAGGGGTTGATAGATTTGTCTGTTTGTTTGATTAGTGTTTAACGTCATACTAAAGGGTATTTCACTTATATGACGACGCATTGTCCACTTCGCTACCACTGAGCCACGGTCGCGGGCCTTAGGGGTTGATAGAAGCTCAATCTTCAGGCCACTTACACATAGATTGAATAAAATGGCCCATAAATTCAAAAAGTACCAATTTTAAGAATAGAGTATAAAATTTCAAAAGACTGATTGAATGATTGATATATTGACATAAAAAGGCCATCAGTAACAGGCCTTATTTTTTCACGCGAACTGTCCTTCAGATTATGTGGAGGTTACGTAAATGAAAATTCATGCAAATGGTCACTGTTTACGCAAACTATAAGACCATGTACAGGAACATTGGATGTCTACAGTGTATATGTACATTCTACACAGGATAGCCAGAAAAGGATTCTCATAGGTTCTTGCTTCACGTATGACATAAATTTGATTTTGATTTTCTGAAAACAAAACAAGAGATCGAAAAACAGCGTGAAATAGAAAACCTAGGGCTGTGTTAGCTGTGACGTGGGTGGCTGGCTCCGGCTCTCCAGCCAATCAAAATCACCGTTGGGCTATGGCCTTCTTTAACTCTCTGTCCGCTCATTTTGATGTTGTTCACAATAAACGAAACCCGACAGCCTAAATTTGGATAACTTTGTAAAAAGTTTACATTAACTGGACCCCATGTGCCTTGATTTGCCCTGATAATGACCGGATTAACTATTTGTCTTTATGAAGCCACTCCAATAGCTTACCACGTGCTGCTGCAACAACACTATATTATGACAGTCGCATCTTGTTTTACTCACCCATGAGGCAATTACGGTTGGTCTACTGGTATTAAAAACTTTATTTGTGAATAATATTTGATTAAAATCGGCAAACAATGATTGGTACGAGTTATTACTGTTTATGCAGTACATCGTAGTACAACATAGCGTAATTACACTGTATATTTACATAACCTATATAAGAGAACGACCGCTCACGCAAAAAAATTTTCATGTAACCGAACCAAAGGTTACGTGGGTTTTAATTCATGCGAACGGTAGAGCGGTTACGCAAAAATTTGAAAAAATAAGGCCTGAGTAAGGATATTCCATATATGAGGGCAATGTACATGTATGGCAACATATTCAGCACTTACATGTATGCAATATTTCAAAAGAATATAAATAAATAAATATATATATTTCATCAATATTAATTTCTCATTTGTAAAATCACAAAATATAAATTTAATGTTACACTTGGGATAAATCGGAAATTCTTACTTAAAAAAAAAATGATTTGCTCACAGCTAAAGTTGTAATCCAAAATTCTTACTGAGAAAACTGAAATTCTCAAAGCTAACAGTGTAATTTGTACATATATAAGCCTACCTTTGGAGGAGGTGATTTCTTGTCAGACATTTCTAGCCTCCAGAACACGGTGTATTGTACAGAAGGCATACAGGCACCTGGACAGGGGGTCACCTAGCCAAAAATGTTGCCTCCACGCCCGCATTGGTTTGCTTTATCATCTGAAACAGACAAATCAACACACATGTATATCAACTAACCTAAATAAAAAAGTCTTGAATAGTATGTACATGTAACCAATGGCATTTAAGATTATG
The DNA here is from genome assembly GCA_034783835.1 of Mopalia ciliata. Lineage (NCBI taxonomy): Eukaryota > Metazoa > Mollusca > Polyplacophora > Chitonida > Mopaliidae > Mopalia > Mopalia ciliata. Next base: position 10,435 of record JAVFBW010052691.1, read on the forward strand.
GAAACTGGTCAAGCATGTGCATTGTGTTTCTTCAATGTGAAGATCTAGGCTGCAATAAGATGTATATGAGTGAAAAGGGAATTACAATGTACTCCTCGTGATCATTCATACTGTACCATACTGTACAATTTTCTAGTTGAACTATATCTATATGCAGTGAACTCCTGTAGATTAACTTCTTGATTTGCTGATGTTAAAAATTACAGTTTTAATCCATATTAAATGTACAATTTCACAGAGCCGAAAATACTGTCCAAGATTTATATTTTTATGTCACAAATAAATCTGTTTTTGACCTCCTAAAATAAATTTACAAAACCATGGAATCACCCCTTTCTCCCAGCACAGGCCTGAGAAAAACACAGAAGAGTTTAATTACATGTACATGAACTTTATTATAAAATACAAGTTAATGTATGCTGTTTATGTTTGTATAAAAGCAAAACAACAAAACATCAAACGGCCATTCAGCATTGTCAATGACAACTGAAGTGTACAAAGTCAACTAGGTTTAGGACAACACACAGGTGATCAAAATATCAGATATTTCCTATTAAATGTCAATTATTTACTATTTTAATAAAAAGATATGTAGCAGGTATATGTATATGGTCTGATGTCAGCATGTTGGATAGTTACCTACATGTAGAAATAATAATTAAAAAACATGCTTTTTCAATCAGTTCCTACAGTAACATGTAACGATCTACGGTTAAAGGCAAAAGCCAACTGTTGACAAAATTGCCGTCCCTAATTAGTTTACAATTTTTGCAGGCTACTGGTATTAGGTACTTACGCATTCCCTGGTGCAGCTGCACCCAAACTAAGCCCTAATTGTCCAAATTTAGAGGCACCATGTGTTTAGCCCTCTCATACAAATTGTGCACTGTATTATAGATGTACATGTAATTACCACACTATTGTGTAAATGGTATTTTGAGAGATTAATCAGACTGAGTCACTGGGCGGCTGATTAATTAAATACAGAGGAATCCTTTCAATTTTCAATAAAGTCTTTGACAGACCCCAGATCTGAAGACAAATATAACTACGTACATGTATTGTAATTTATGCCTTTAAAAAAAAAAAAACACCTTTTGAAAAATCAATTAGACATACATGTACATTGTAGTCGTAACCTGTACACTCTTAGTAATTATACACTAAGGGACAAAAGCAAGTTAGGGTACTGTCTGTTTGATGGTGTACAGATTGCTTGAATGACCTACATGTACAATTGTTCATGTATACTTTCAGACTTCTTTCAAAGAGAAACCTCTTCTAGGCTTTACAAATTACATGTACTTTAATATACAAGAGAGGCATCAGGCTCCTGAAAACAAAACCCAGGATCGTCTGATCTCGTACATGTACACACAAAATTAAACAGTAACATTATAATTGAACTTGTTTTGTGCAGATCTTATGTAGGTGAATGTTCAGTGACCTACAAAACTACATGCACATGTATTCATTCAGTAAGATATGTCCTATACAATAATACATACTGATGACGTAGGTTAATACTTAATAGCAATCTTCTACATTAAAAGCATAACAAGTTTGACCAAATTCTTTAACATGGACGCAGTTTCAAAGGACACTTTGGGTCTTTGTAAAAATTGCAGGGGTTCATATTTGTTTTTTTGTTTTTTTTTTATATTGGTGTTTAACATTGTACTCAAGGGTATTTTACTTATATGACGACGGATTGTTCACTTCCTGTTCCCCTTTAGCTCTGAGAGCACCAGGACAACATGAAGCTCCCTCCAACCGCCCGCACATAAGCATTGAAGAAATATATCCGACTACAGATAATACTAATCTGTTACATGTATTTGTAGTATGTAGTTTTCCAAGTGTTAAACATGGAAACCAAACAAATGACATGTGCATGTCCAGTTGTCCACTAACCAAACATCAATTTGCACTTTATTGAAATGTTAAGATCTATAATCCTGACTGTCGGTAATTATCTGCTATAACTTAAGTGTTAGCGACTCTTGTTGGTTTTTTATAAACGTGTAAGGCAGGCATTGTTCCCTATAGCTACATGTACATGTAAACCAATATTGAGCTTTCCAATTTTGACCTGGTTCTCAATGACTGTTATAGATTTTGGTTACCTGCCTGCTTATTACACCTGAGAAACGGGGCAGGTGTGCAAGGTTGTCATGGAAACCTGGCCATTTAACTTACAAACAAGATGAAGAAACTATGGCAACCGTCTTGAGTGCAAAGTCTGTGTAACCCATCTACAATGTAACTTATTAAGATACGGTATATAATATTGGATTGTTTGTTTGATTGGGGTTTAACGTTGTACTGAAGGGTATTTCACTTATATGACGACGTGCCAGCCCAATGGGTGAAGGAAACCACCCCCGACACAACTGGCAAGTGGCAACAAACAAAGACAGGACGGGACAGATACAGGATGCAGTACAGACACCACAAACAGATTGGCTTCCTGATCATCTTTAGCTCTGAGAGCACCAGGCCAACAAGAAGCTCCCTACAACCACCTGCTATAATATTTAAAGTGGTTAAAATAAACCAGATAATTAAAATTTGGTAGTGAAAATCATTAGCTAGAAAGATTAAGGATATGTTAGCATATTATCAATATAAGAGTAGAGAGTCTGTTGGGTTAAAACATAAGAAAAAAAGAGTACTTGGTGTGTTTTGTACTTATTAGTAAATGAAACCATTGTTTGTATTCAATATTCATATTTACATTAATAAAATATTTAAGAAACTCGAACCGCAATCAAAAGAGCAACCAAACAATTCCATCATAATTTTTTTGAGAAATCGAAATGATGACATATATATAGATTCAATCTTTAAACCATGTTTGGTTTCCATGTATAAAACCAGATATAATTTGAAAGATCTGAAATATGCAAATCATCATGTTTGTTTGTCCTCTGTGAAGGAAAGTTACAGATGACTTACATGTACATGGAATACATGTATTCTACTAGCAGTATTGATGACCTGCACAGGTTATATTCAGTGGTACCATTCTCACAGAGATAACCCTAGTAGTGATGATACTGGTCAATATGGTGCTTTATGCTTGAAGGAAACCCCCACAACAGCTCTGGCAACACTGAACAAACCAGGACGACATGGGCCATTCACAACAAGACACAAAACACCAGCACACCACAGCCAATTAGCTTTCTGTTGCCCATTATATGAAGCCCAGAGCTGAAGAGTATTGGGCAACAGAGAGCTCCTTCCTACATCACCCACCCTTTTCATCGACAGTTTATTCTGTCTCCAAATTTGTCAATATGAAAACAAACTGATTTGTCCTCGAATGAGTTATGTAACTAACATGTAGATAACATACGAAGCTATAACCATTTTTCTTGATCTAACATACTAGTTAGTGAGGGGTGATATGTACCGTGTATAATATAGACATAAGAGTCTAAGATAGCATCTTTCTTTTACCGAATAAAAATAAAAACCAAATCGATAAAGTAGTCACATATGCTTCAAGTGGTTGGCTACATACATGAACATATAATATTGTTATATACACAGTATACAAAGCTTGGAAGTCAATATAACAGTATACATGTACTAGTACACCTATATACCAACCAATGGAAAACAGTGGTTTACTACTAGTATCTAAATCACTATCAGTCAGTAACACTCCTGGCTATATTAAAATATATTCATGAGATGATTGTACTCAACTGAAATCAATTATACAGCCTATGTATACCTACATCTAGATGGTCAACCTGCTTCGAGGAAACATTAAATCTCTCTTTCTCAGCTGAACTCGATTATACAGCCTATGTGTACCGAGATGATAAACCAGCTTGGTGGAAATATTAAATATTTCTTTCTCTGCATTAATAACCTTTAAAACGAGGACCTTGGGAAGTTTTATTTAACGGTAACCTATTGGTAAAAGGATAGATATAAATGTAGTTTATCACTAATTCACTATGGAGTGATTTTTGTTTAATTGAATATCCCAAGTGAAGAATCAGGACTAAAGAGCTCTATATTTGTTAATGTATGTTCTTTGCTTTGTAACCAATCCCTGCCTATTCTTATCAGTGAGAAACTGGTTTTTACTGATAAAAACTGACCTACAAATCAATACTGTTTTTACATGTAGAAAAAAAAAGGGAAAATTGTTTTAAAGTTCGTAATGAAAAGATAAGATAGCTGTTTGTTTGCTTGATTTGTGTGTAACACTGTAGTTAGTTACATGTATTTCACTCATATGATTACATCATGAAAATACTCTATGCTAGCCAATGAATGGAGTAGATCCCCTCCAGTCAACTTCACTGTTACCAAAGATTGACAATAAAGTAATTTAACACGGACAAGGAAAAAATATACTGAGCACCTCCATCTCCAGTTTCAATTGACCTGAATGGGAAGTCATTTTTTCTGCATGTGTATTGTATTATTCTATCAACATTATAAAGCAAGCCGCTTTTTACCAGGGCAACCATACGCCATAAGTCAAGGCATACCATTGCCATTAATAAGTTTATTAGGGGTTCTGAGCCATTTGCTCAGAAACCCTATTGAAATTGAAAGGATTATTATTATTATTATTATATCCACTGCTTTAGCCTCAATAACTCAAAAACTAATTAAGCCTCAAAGTTCAAATTTTGGCAGATGATAGTGCATGCCGGCGGACAAAAGTTGACATGTAATTAGTCACCGGATGTGACGTCACTTGGCAGCCATTTTGAAACGAAAAAAAAAATCTAAAAAATACTACTAGTCCTAGGGAACACAAGTGATCACATTCAAACTTTGTATACATATACTTCACACAATTCCGCTCAATTTACAGGAAGCCGATTTTAAAAAAAGTATGCAAATTAGTCTTCTGCAGGGCCAATTAAAATGCTCGATTTTAGGAATTCTTTTAAATTGGCCTAAATTAGCAAAAATAATGTCGTTTTATATGTAATCGATAACGGTGAACACAATGGTGTAGTTTTTAAAAGTGAATTCTTTACCAAAAAGTAGTTATAACTAAAACAAGTTTGAAATTTCACTGTTTTTTTAAGCCTACTTAAATAGTAGTAGAACGAATTGGCATTGTCTTACATGCAGAACAACCCCAGTCAGAGCTAATTGACAGAGTTTATTCAACTGGAGATGTCTCTGTTACATAAACCTGTACGTTATTCTGTAGCAATATTAATACACCGTCACTGGTCACATTGCCTTGCACTATTTCGCTTTGCCCAGGGTTACAAATTAAGAGCAGTAATTCATCTAAGGCACATCAAAGGAAGCCGACAAGCTCACTTCAGATAAGAGTCCGAGAATTAACAAAACGTCCAACGAAGGCTTATATCAGTTGCAGAGAATGGAGAAACAATAAGAATTGAATAAAACGGACTAAATGTTTGTTTGATTGGACTTTTACTCCATTCTTAATTACCAAAAAGACAGCAAGCAGAAGATCAACTGATTATGGCTCTAATTCCTCAGAACCCCGGAATTGCTTCGGTAGAAGTTATATTTATTAATATTATTATTGACTGACTAAACTAAAATGACAATCACTACTGTATGTAAAATAGACACATCAGCATGTACACAATGTAGGCTTCCTGATGTTCCTTAAGTCAGAAACCACCAAGACAATATTTGTGGAGTACATGTTATTACTGTGACACTACATGTACATGTAAGGTCTAAAACGGACAAAGCGTAAAACATGTGTAAAAGTTGCATCAATAAAACAGTAACATGGAATGTACAGTGTTAACGGTATCAAGCTGGCCACTTATATAGTCAATAATACTAGTAGTGTAATGAGGTAGATGTATTCATTATATGTAAATTTATTCTAGAGAGTGTAAACAAGCCAGAATGCCTTTAGGTAGACTAGAGCAGAACTACATGTAAAGGAAGGACCAGCTGTGAGGGTGGGGAGAAGGTGGTGAACCCATGTATGTGTTTGTTGGGGGGGTTTTAATAGTCTATCCACGTACATACTGAAGGAATCCAAATTTCCTTCACTACCGGTAATGTTAGTTTACTGGAATTAAATACTTCGTTTTATGTACATTTTTTGGATAAAATTAGGAGACAAGGTTTGTGCGCATGATAACTAGTCTATTACAACCGTACAGCTCTAATATACTCTAGCCAACAACAACAAATTTTAAGTTCCTGTTTAGTGTTATAAGCGAGAGGTCTACATTTTACATTATGTCAAAGATGACAGACTCTTAGACTACATCAGCCAATGTCAGAAATACATGTAGACAGAGAAAAAAAAAATAAAGTGTCAAACTTTAGGGCTCTAGATCAATAAAATATAGGCGAGTGATTTACCAGTCCAATTTCCTATATTTTAATTTAGGCGAGCGGTTGAGTTTTTACTGTTACCGGTACATGTAACTTCTTAAAAATTTTCAATGAAATTTAATTGTACAATGAGTAAGCTATAATACTTCTTATTCTCAACTTGGGTACCAACAAGGGAATTGTGAGTGACCACTCTCCTTTGGTCAGATTAATGTAGCTTATTGCCACAACCATCATTAACTGATATCAACAAAATAAAAGCCCAGAACAGAGACACTAGGGAGCAACTAATTAGTCAATAAATCACATGTTTAATTTGTTAATAGTTTTATGATATCGCTTAGAAATTTGACTTAAAATTGATAATTTAGTGTTAGTGGTGACTATAGGTACATGTATTAAGGCCCCACATTTGCATATTTAAATTTACATTTTTGACAGGTTAATTAATTCCAGGTCTGCTCTGTCGGTAGAATGTTGGGTCTGTTATCCAGAGATTCCGAGTTCGAATCTTAGAGCAGGCATGTAAATTCTTCTTTCTTCATTTATACATTATATAATTCACATTACATATTATTTTTAAGCAGAAAATGTAACCCTGTGAAGAATAAGATACTGTATCAAGGGTTTACGCAGAAACCTGTCCAAGTGGACACCCTGAAGTCAACAATTGCCTCGTTTGGACACCCTGTTGGAAACTTTAACATGCAAGAGATAGGAAAACCGTCAAAATTGGACACCCAATTATTTATTTGTTTGATTGGTGTTTAACGTTGTACTCAAGGGTATTTCACTTATATGACAACAGACAAAAATACAGAACATCACAATTATTTGAAAAGTGAAGCAAAATGACCATTTTAGACACCTGGGCTCGAAATGGAAAACTAAGAATGAACTGCAACTTTTTCCTCCCCTTACTAAAAATAGCAGGCCAACCAGTAAATGGCTAGCTACTTTCATATTTAGACTGC
>JAVFBW010052802.1:0-17732 GCA_034783835.1 Mopalia ciliata
ACGGTTCTGATAAAATAGTCCGTTGTTCTGTCATAACATATAACAAGAAATGGTTCTGAGTCAGGTGGCTGTGTTAACACAATTATCAACCAGATTTTAGGTATGGGTTGACATCCTCCTGTTCCAGTTTAATTGTTTGTTTGTTTGATTGGTGTTTAACGTCGTACTTAAGGGTATTTCGCTTATATGACGACGGACACAAATACAGAACATCAAAAACAAATCCTTAAGCTCTGCGAACACGAGGGCAACAGAAAGCAACCTCTTTTCTAGTCTCTTACGATCGACTGAGGAAGCCGAGGGAGTATTCTGCAGGGCCATGGTCCACCCGCTCCTTCAAGGGGCTGTTCCAGTTTAGAACTGAAGGATTTTGTTTATGCCAAGAATCATAAGCGTGTGTATCATGTGAAGGTTTGTTTCTGCTTCACTTTCCTTGGATGAAAAACGCACCCTGTACAGTGTCGGTAAAGTGCCTGCTAATCCAATCTATTTGTAATTATCGGTGGAAACAAGTTTTCAGTAGCGTGGCGCCTTTTATTGATTGACATTAAGTTAGAATTTTTCGAATTGAATGACTGATTTTGGAAGACTCGTTGGTCTACACGTTTCTTACATATGTAAATATACATGAATGGGTCAAATAAATCCTTCCAATTACACTTTGTCATTCTGGACAGCTACTGATTTCCCTTGTGATTAAACATTTACATAAACACTAGCTATAGAGAAAATATATTGTTTCTCCAGTGATAGGGTACACATTAAGATCATCTCTTGATTAGCTTTCCCGAGACTGCATTGTATACTATACAGTCTCGCGTCTTAATCACTAAATATAAGACCTAATACAACTTTGCTTGTGTATCTTGATCTACAAAATGGTATTGTTTTTCTTCAAGTCTAAGTCAACAGCTAACAAATTAGATAGTGTATACGTTGCAACAGTTAACATGTTTTACACGATTGATTTATACTTTAGATAATGAAGATGACTATGTAGCAATATGCTTCTGTCCTTCTTTCTCGCCTTGGCGTTTCATTTTGTGTCTGGTAGTCGTCTCGGCACTATCTCTTCAGTAGGTCTATAGTCTACTCACTTCATGTTAATTCCTTAAGACCTGAAAATGGGACGAGTCATCCGAATGAACCTTCATCGCTATTAATAGTTTGGCGAATAGCCTTGTCTTTCACTGGTAATAAGGATTCGTTGGAGCTTTCCCAGGAGACAAGTTGTAAGGAAATTGTTGTTCTACCGTAACAAAACACAGGCTTACAAGGATACGGCGAATGTGTTTGTGTGTTGTTTACTGAAACCAGCACTAAAACAACCACATTCACCAGGTTTATGCATCCAAGCGAAATGTGACATTTATTGAAGTAAACTTTAACCAAAGCGAAGCAATCCGTACGGTACGTTGGTTGAGAATACTTTCATCCATCACTGTAGATCAAAACGATTAGGTTTTAAACGCAATAATAAAGGCAAAACTGTAACACTTTTTAAACACAATAATGTGTTTATAGCCATACCTAAACACAATGTTTAAATGAGTTAAACACTTTGTTTTAAACCAAAAACAATATGTTTAGGTCGATTAAACACAATGTTTATAGTTTTTAAACATTTTTTGTGTTTAACATCTAATCACAATAATGCAGTTATGGGTAGGTAACACTTTTGGAACGGAATATTGTGATTATTTGCCTCTGGAATAAACACTTAGTTTAGTTCACATGACAATACCACAACTAACACCACAACTTGTAGCTAAGACAAGACTTGCAAGTTGTGATATAATAATTACAGATGTATTATCTATAAACCCACCCTTATGCTGTGCACATGTGAAATCCAGAAGGTCATTTGAACAAATTCTATATTGAGTGTGAAAGGGATACTAGTTTCATGTCCGTCTATAAATATCAACAAGACAATAACAAAGTATTAAAATAAAGGGTGTAATCATACACAGCTACAAAAATAAACCCAAATTAGTTGAAGTTCCCATGCAAAAGATAAATAAATAAACATTAACACTAGTTAGAATGAATACATTTTATTGTAAATAAAATGCATTGCCAATGTCAATAGGGTACTTGTACTTGTGACACTTGTGTTTCTATACACCTTTTTTGAAGTTACAGAAAGATAAAAAAAACCAGTGTAAAGAAATAAGTGAAGCAATACAATTGCATTTGTTTAAGAACATATATATTTCGATAAATATTTTTAAGCACTCTTTTGTTTATTTGACTTAAAGGAACAGTTTCAATTTTGAGAACAGATTTTGGTCCATGATGTCAATGTAAATACATTAAAATTTCTTTGTAATTGCGTTAATCCATGTTAAAGAAAGGTAGTTCCAAAACTTGAATGGAGTATCAAAAAAACCTTTTCTGGAAAACGAAAATTGCTGATAGAAATGGGAAGGGTTACCAGAGTGATAACTTCTTTATGGAGAATACTGCTTAATATTGTCTGAATTCTAGCACAAAATATCTCAGATTCACACATGGTGTACTGCAGTCAAGAACAACCCCGTCTACTCGCCACTCATCGTATGCACTTCTGTGAAGAGTATTTTTCCCTGGCTATATGCATGGCACATACTTGCATCTAGAGCACCAGGTCCTGTCACAACAAAGACATTATAATTAAGTTACCTGGTCAAATTACTGTTAGAAATTTCTGCATAAGCAAAACATATCCCAATAGATTAAAATTTTAGATTTGTAAGATATGATTCAGCAAGTTTCAGCAGAAAGCAATGATACCTAAACAAATATTGTAATAAAGGCTAATTCCATTATATTCTGGCTTTTATTTTTCTGTATTATTTATTTTAAATCAACCATATATATATAAAGGATAAGGCACCGATTTTATAGTGGGTTTTGTAATGCTGGTGTTAGCATGAATGGAGATGTAAAACTTTCCATATCAGCAATCAGTTAAAGGTTTGTTTCTGTGCTGACCTTAGTGATACTGGGCGTGGGATCAGTGTGAAGTTATCCGCCTTTCTCCCGCTGTTGACTAGCTGAACACGACGCTAAACTGTCCCGCCTTCTTTCTGACCATCCCCGCCCTTCGCGAATGTATTTCTATCAATTCTAGCCTTTTGTTCTGGGTCAAATAGAAATACACGCGGTTTACGTCATTTTTTAAAAACTTATTTGATAGCTTTAAAACGTTTTCTCGTGCAGACAGTCCTTTTCAAATTCGGATGACACAACATGTTTTACGCGCACTCTCAAGACTTTCGACCTGTCTAATGATGCGTTTATTGGCAAATCTTTTTTTTTGCGATTTTAACCAGCGGCATAGCTTCAAACATAATCTCTCATCAACAGTGAAACCGAACGAATTCCTTTTTGCAATAAACAATTCATATTTGTCACATCCAGGTACCATACAGGCAGGCATAACTTCTGTCAGAAATGAGATAAACATACGTTTAGCACTACAATTGCATGCGATATGGTGAATACTCGTGCGGGTTCAAGCTGTAGTAAAAACAAAGAAATTTACGGCACGCCTTTGCAGTTAATGCTAAACTGTAGGCTGTATTACGATTTTACACATTCATGTCTACTAAACTAAAATATCCTTCTGGGATCTACTGGGATGTCAAAACTTACAAAGGTCTTGGTCTTGATCGTCTACCGGTACTGTAAGCTTTCGTCGTCTACCGGTACTGTAAGCTTTCGTGGCAATGCATCATATACGTACAAATTACTCTGGACGTGTCCCTTTATAAGTTAAATTCATTGGCTAGCTACACAATCTTGTGAGGAAGTATTCTGTCTGCAACGCTATCCGCACACAAAACCTCAGTCTTGTTGTTAGACCTACTCGCCACTACAACCAGTTGTTGTTGATTTTATCGAGTCTTATCAAAAAGTTTTATTTTCTGAATTAGGCTTAATTTATGTTGCTCTAGTCAACGTCGACTCTTAATATATTAAATTAAGACAAACACTATTTGTAATATAATTGGAAATGACTTGAAACATACTCACCAAACCTTCTGCATCAGTCCATATCAGCTCATTTTGCTTTGCAGACGTCACTGAATATCGCTGTCACGTGATGATAACTTGTGCGAAAATTGAACATAATGTTTAACACTGGGGCGATTAACGGCTAACACCAGATTAAATCGCTCATACAGTGTTAGAGATAGACCTTAAACATGATGTGACGCCATCTAATAACGGATTAAATTGAATAGCGCCTCAAGCAACCAGAAACTGCACTTTGTATATATATAACCAAGATTAAACATTATGTTTATGTAGGAGACCTAAACACATAACTGTAGGCAGAATAAACATACTGTTTAACATCTAAACGTTTTATTTAACATATCAGCTGACAAGTAAATACTTTAACACAACAATAAACATATTAAGCGTCAACAAAATTTACAGTGTATGTATGTATGTTGTATAAATTAATCAAATAACTGAAACATAGGCTGCAATTACCGGGGGGAAAGAAGCTGTATAATTTTACATGCGTTAATAGTTTTGTCCGACTATTATATCGGTATATACATATAGATAGTTGGAATGTATTTTTCACAATTCAGTCATGGTTTGGCGACAATAGGTAGACACCTTAACAATTCATTTTACTAACAATCTGCACTAAATCCGAAATCTGCCAACTTTCCCAAAAGACAAATTCATCAAGATTAAGATGTATAGGATGTGTTCTTGAGTTAGTTATTATTGCCTAAGGGAATCGTGATCGAATCGCTCTTTTATTGGGAATGTGATTGTCACGTAAAAGCTTCATAAATACTTTCCTAAACCTGTTATAGGTCATCACACGACACAGACCGTTCTATCATTCCTTGAATTGAAATTCTGATAGCAGTGATGTTTGGCCATAGGCAAATTTAAACCTCAATTAGAACTTTGGTTCCTTGGGGTTTAACGTCGTAAACAAAGTAGCATATCGTTGCTGGTATAGAACTGTTTACAAGTTGAAGTGAATGGGTCTTCCTGGTAAAAAGTAGGAGCTGTTACAGTTAATACTGCTAATGCTCTAACGAATGTTAATCCAACACTTCGTTTAGTTTGCTTTAACAGCTTGTTCGAAGACCGTACATTGTTTCATCAGACCATATAATTAAAACAGAGAAAACTTTTGGCACACATTGACTTGAGCTTCTAGTCTGATTTTATTTTCTCATCTTACTCCAGGTTAGTTCACTCTAACGACCTTCTAGATGATATATTTGTAAAGAAAACAATCTTTTAAAAACAAAAGATGGTTAACAGCTTACTTAAATAGTCAAGTCTATTATATCCGTTTTGCCTCAGATTAGTGTAAAGTTTACTTAATTATCAAACCGTTATTAGTTGTAATAATATAGGCGAAAGCTTGTGTAATAAAGCTTTTAGATAATTATTGTTAGTTGTGATAGTTAATGTGGCCCCCTCTCTCATGTCTCCTGGTTTGACCACAAATCTGAAAGAATAATTAAGCTATTATCGACACCAATAAAAGGAAACAGAAATGTCCCATATGTTGTCTACAATATTGATCAAAGAGTAGACTTAAATGTTACAGATTTTTAATCCAACATCTTTATACATGTACTTGTTTCACTGAGGAATTGAATATTTTGCAAGCAGTATTCACCAATATAAACCAATATGATATATAGATACATGTATATTATAACTAATATAATACATTGTTGAAAACCCTAAACCTGTGGGCACTAAAGTTATATTGAGAAACTGTTACACATCATGTTTACACATATATATTGAGAGAAAGGTTATTCGGACCATTCCTGAAAAGGCTTAATATAACTGAATAGTGTGGATGAAGTTAAATCCGGACAAGTCACAGTACTCAACTATAAGGGGAAATAACAGGGAATATTTAAGCATCTCAAGTGCTCTACATTGTGTATTTAATTCTCTCTCTTAGTGTATATCATCGGAAAGTATAAGTTTGTTATTTCAGTGAATATGCAAAGGTGACCAGTTTAGTTTGAACGAAATTTTTAAAATCGGGTTTAGTGATAGGTGAATAGGAATTCAGAAACACTTAATGTCGGACTAAAACCGCCTTACTGTAAAAGACAGCGCACGGCGAAGTAGGAGCCAGTTTGACTGAATACCTTATCAATATTGACTCAGGGTTAATCGAAAATAAACACATCTTCGTAATTAAATGTTTATTTACAACATCAACAAAAAGAATTATTAAAAAAATGTGATCACATAGTTACCAAAGCGATTTGACATCACGATTATTGATACGAACTTTCTCAGAGATATTCGTATTATATATTAAAGGCAAGTCGACAAGGTTATAGTTTTCTATTAAAAAGAACACAGATCGCGCTTATATGCCTTTGTCCAATAAACTAGTTTCACACAATAAGCTAGTTGTTCTCTTGTTCGGACGTTTTGTATATTTTGGTATTCGGACAAAAAAATATTAAAGAGAATTTGTATTCAAACCAGCTTGAACTTTCAGTGACCTCGACTACGCCATAAGCGTTTAAAATTGTCATTCAAATATTTGAATAATGTGGCCTCCAGATCTGGTATTCACGAGGCTGGACACTCTTGGGTGTAGGGTGTCAAACCAAATGTCGATTTTGGTTTAGTACATGCAGTTTAATCAATTGAGAAATATACCTGAGGGTTTTAAAAACAGCTCTAGTAAACTTTCAGCTTAATGGTTGATGTTGCAAAATGATGGAATGTAACCGAACATAAAATTGATTGTACGTAATACGTCTACAAGCCGAACGTTCAGCAGCTTTAGATAGTAACATATTAGATAACTTACCGAGATAGCTTCACTATCTTTGACTTCGAACATACATCAAGATTGCATAATAAGGTTGCTTTCAACAGTAAAGTTTTTTTCGATTTGCTTAGTATATTATATAACAGTACCCAGTAACTGCTCGGCATATAAATGATTGTCAGTATTTCGTAATTTTGGGATAGCACTTTCTTAGTTTAAACAGATTTTAGTTAAGAAAATTATGCAGGTTGAAACCCGTCCGGGAATCGAACCAACGACCCTCAGAGTTAGGCACCGAATCGCCAGCAGTAAATGCCGGCCACCTAGACCACTCAGCCACCCGGCCTTCTACTTGGTACTCCGTGGAATATTAACGACAGACATGATGTACTTTTAAGCCTCATTTTTGTCTATTAATCATAACAAAACTGATCAAAATGATTAAGGTGGGTATACAAATAATCATAAACCGGACACAGGTGTAAGAAATAAATCCAAACACACCTGCTGAACACAAATCAAAAGGTTAACCGTGGCACGTGCTACAAGGTAACACGTTGGAAAAGAACTTCACTTTTGCGTTTTTCAAAAATTAACAGCCCTGATAAAACGATGTACTAACCGCAGAACAGGGTTAACAAAATGTCATCATATTATACTTATATCACATTTACCACAGTGTATTTCTATGCTGGTTCACTCTTTGTACGTAACGTCTTATTTCAATTGAGTAATGTCATTGCAGCTCGCTCTTTAACATTTACTTCTTTATCTACTTTTTATCAAATGGGCCGAGAACTGCTCACTTTCATATGCAGTTTACGATTACAATTCTTAATCAGCAGATGACAAGTATGCATAGCAGACAGATGTACTATATGCACATTTATATACAACTTAAATAAATTGTCCCTTAATGTATTTCTTCTTTTCTAAGAGTGTATATATTTTAAAGATTTTGTATGCAACATTTTATATCAATACATTGTACATATGGTTTGGCAGACCTGTTATCCAGTATTAGAATTATACTAAACTTTATCAGCCAATGAGAGTGAGCATTAAGAGGGCATGCACTAGGCGAACTGTGTGCGAGTTGAACTTTTCACACGGATTCGTCATGGAGGGAAGCAAGACGGATCGGCTAAATGCGGAAATACAGTAAAAGCCATTTGATACCGACGATGGTTCGTTCGAAAAATCGCACTAAAAGGCACAGTGGTCGAAATTACCACTGTATGAATAGGCCTGAGTATGACAGAACTCAGTAAAAATCATTTCTTTCGAGCTCATTAGTCTGTTGTCAATCTTTCTGTTTATATTCTTCTTAAAGATAGTGGCTCTGCTCGTTCCTGTAGTCGAAACTCCTTACCAACGTTAGCAGCGTTCTGTTTCAGGGATGCCATACTCTCCATTCCAACATGTTAATGTAGCTTTGTGTGTGGGTGTGGTAGTGTTCGGGGCGGTTATGGGCATGTCAGGATTTATTGTCATCTTCCCAATAATTTTATTGTCCTAGAGGCTAAATCACTTTTTTCTGCACGTTTCAGTGGATACAAGCTGGAGCTGGTGGACGCTCCTCGTGGCAACACTTGGCAAAATGCATAAATGGGAATAAAATTGTTGTAGTGAACCTCTGATGAACACATTGAGGCTCAAACCCATACTTATCTATGATCAGAAACTGAGAAAAGCCCCCTAAATCCGTCAGTGATGGGGATAAAGCGATCAATGCTTTTTTAAGCCACAAAGTATGTTCTAGTTGAAGGCCATTCAATATATTAACTAGTTTGAGTAATCTTGTGAGGTCGGGTCTTTGTCCACATCACTGGATATTAATTAATAACAGGGCAATCGAAAACAAACAAATGTGTATCCACTGATGTGGGTGTGGGGTATTAAGAAGGTATGAAAGGCTGGAATCGTAATATTGTAGCACGCCCACTATAGTCCAAATATTATAGTATGAAGTTGTTTAACTAAAGTGCATGACGAGTCAATAAGCAACCACAAATACTTAATAAACATTTATTAAACAATATTTTAAATAATATTTTTTTAAAGAATTTCATATCAAGTAAAAAAGTAACCACAAATACTTAATTATAAAATTATATTTCTAAATAAAAAGTTTTTCAACTTTAAGAAATACTTACGTAGCTTTATGAATACGGACTCTGATCAACTCCCTTTAGAGTGGTTATCTACATAGTTTCATCGATGTCTCTTGTTTTCCCGCTACTTTCATTATTTCTGAACGAATCCGTCGAAATAAGGCTAGGTTCTATTAAAAGCAATGCTGCTTGAGCAGTCAACTAGCTCATCATAATAAGATATAGGTTTCGTTTTAATATTATTGTGTGCCAGTGTTGCCAGGCAGTCTGGTCACATCAGTTGATGGTCGATGCCTTTGATTCGAAATGATTTCATCCGATTGGATTACTGTAAAACTCTTCTTTTTTTTCTTTGAGCGCCTTTCTGGCAAAATCCAATGTATTCGCCCACATATTGAAAGCAATTCTGCTTTCTGTTGGTCTTTGGTTATTACCAAGTGAAGAAGACGTCACATATCTTGAACATTATGCCAGTAATTCGCTAATCGGATAATAATGTGATAGCAAATATTTCCATTACTTGGTGAGAGGATTGTATCTATTCACATTGTTCTCGCGCAACCTGATGCAGCCAGGATTAAACATTGCAGTTACCTATTACATCCTGATTAACCAAACATTATTGCAGCTTAAAAAATATATTGTACAATATCCGCTGTTGTGGTGTAAATTAATCCAATTTAAAAGTGTCATGCGCCATATAGTTACTAAAAACAAGAATAACGATATGAATTTTATCAGGCTTTTCTCGGATTTCTTAAAATGACAAAGTTTGTATATATGTATAATACTCCCAAGTGAGACTCTATGCATTGCATGAGCACTGCTTCCACTTACATTACAGTTGGATCTGGAGGATAGTTAATATCCCAGTGAAATCCACCTGTCACAGAGTTAAGTGTCAGTTTTGTCCAGATACCATCAGGTTTAGTATCAGCAAACTCGTTCACAATAAATGTCTACAACAAACAAAATGCAATATACGTGTATGCTAATGCAGGTATAAGATCGACATGTCATTCAGAAGTAGTGTTACAGAACACAATAGTAAAAGTGTTGTATTTAATGTGCCTGTATCGTCCTTACAGATGGTGAAGTGGTCAATCAAATAAAATATCTTATTCTCCCCTATAAAGCGACAGGTTAGTTTAGAATCGAAGTATCTCCATTGGCCATCTTCACCAGTGCATAAGTACTTATTAAAATAGGAAAAATATGTTCACAATCTATTAGGTAATATCAAACGAAACAATTAAATACGATTATACCATGGATGGATTTCTCTGGCAATAAAAATTAACCTCTGTCGTCACACGTTGCGTAGTTTAGCAACATAAGTTTAAAGTAACTGGTTTGGTTATGCAAATATCGGACACGATTTGAAAGGTGTATAGAACGGCAATGATTCTACACATTAGATGGCAAAATAGCAATCGCGTTTGCCCGAATTTCGACTGGTGTCAACATCTGACTGTTGCCTTTTTGGAGACTAACAAGAGGGCTAGTTGAGCAGACAAAGAACACAAACTAAGCAAATTATTCAGCGGAAGCAAATCTACCCATCTGATCGCAAAATAGTAAAGGCCTACTCAATTTTGCACATATTTTGTTGTTTAGCGATCCGTCTAGGGCTGAACTAGTTTAAAACAACGAATCACTCATATTTCGAGTAATGATATGAGCCGAAGTAAGTATGTTTCTCCATTATGTTCATGTTGTGCTGCAAATTAAGCTTCAGGCTCCCAAGATGGTTACCCAAGGTTGAACAAAATCGGTCAACATTTTAGCAACAAATTGAACGGAAACGCCTATACACCAATCCTATTCCAGCAAAGGTATCAATTTGGCGCATATTGTGCTCATTTTAAATTTCTGCTTTTTCTATATGTTGGTATTGAGCCAGTGTTACTACGTTATAAATATATTTTGTTCAAATAATGTTACTGATTCGAGGCTTTTTACGTTGCCTTTTGCATTGAGCATAATGGTAGTCTGGCAACCGTTCCACAATACAATCTGAGCCTAAATTCATCTTAATTGCTATGGTGATCAGTATTGAAGGTTTTGTGTCGCCATGGTAACTAAGACCAACTTAGGCTTAGATAGCTTTGTGGAACAATACCCAGGTAAAATCAAAACTTGTGCTTGTATTAATAAAATAGAGAAATATGTAGCCAAATTTCAGCATTCGATTTGATGATGAACAAAGTCGAAAATGAAATAACTAAGTGGACATTTTATTTAATTTCACTTATAATATTTCTTTAAGGATCATACAAAGTTAAGAAAAATTATGTTTATGTATTGATTTCTTAGCTTTAAGAAATACTTAAGTTGTTTTATTAATACGGGACCTGGGCGTCGCAGGGTGTCATCTGACGTCAAAGTGATCCAGTTTCGTGGCTTTTTAGTAACGCCACAAATTGATAAATTCGTAACTCGAATGTTGTGACCGCCTTGCAAAGATTTAACTTTCCGAGACCCCTATTTATTTTGTTTTAACACTAGCTATCTGACTACCGTAACTATGTTTAATGTAAGGTTAAACATTGCACTAAGTTGTATATCGTTGTAACGTTACCAATTCTTCAGGAATCTCTAATATTAATAGATCCGCCTGCCGGTTTTGACAATCCAGTAGAGCATCGGCCTGGCTGGCCCTTCTGTGATCAGCTATGAAATAGCAGTTTCCGTTGTAATCAACCCAGCCCTCTTCGCATGGTTGGACAGTCGTACTCTGTCCAGAGACCAGAACTGAAACAATATTTGGTTACAAACTTAGTCAAGAATAAATACCACAAATATTGCACGAGCAAATGATGCTGATAGTGTTATCGCGATCACAAACCTTGTATCATTTTAGAACAATGTTCGTCAAATAAGTTAAACACCCTTGATAAGGACGTAATCCCATTCATCCCAACAACCAGAACAATATGCCATCCCAACACTTATTCTCTTATTCCCAGTAAATGACTTAGGAGGATTTCTAATAGGTCACTCAGTCCAATCCACATTGACGGCTTACAGCTTTAACATGGCCAGAAGCCACTACATCTTAATTATTTTCACGAAGGGCAGTGAACTGTGTCTAAACGGATTGACGAGTTCTGTCCCACACAGTTCACGCCATTCACACAAATTAAGGTCTGGTACTTTCTGATCAAGATATACCTTTTAACAATGCTATCGAAATCTAAATTTTCGGCTCCTTGTGTTAGGGAGGATGGCGCGAGTTGACATTGATTGTTGATTCATTTCAGTATTAATGTCAGACACTATAATGGTTAAAATTGTTAACATTTTATTAAACATTGTATACGAATGATCCTGTAATGAAAAAAACATATCTTGACTATACATTATATCGATAACGGTGCGGGTTATTAAAAAGTTTTCCCTTCTTTTCATCGCATCTGACAAATAAAATAGTATATAAGATAAAACATATAAGATGATATGAGTTATAAGTTTACGCAATTGTCATTGATGAGTCACACTGTACGATAGATAAAGACAACAACAGAACAGGATCGTGAAATTTAGGAGTGATAAATCCATAAGAATTACGAATATTGTACCTACAAGTGTAATCTATCTGGTTTATAAACCAATATTGTGCGGTTTTAAATAAAATATGTCATGTATCATGTGTTTCTTATGTTTTGGCGAGCCACCATCACTATGTGTTCTATTGACTTTCAATCAAGGGTGGTTGCAAATTGGTCGCCCTTGAGAAGGCGGAGCTGGGCGAGTTGTTGAGGGAGGATGCCTGATGTCTACCTTCCAAGGCATCAAAGCGGTTCACCAGAGCAACCGGCCCCGACTCAAGGGACTTGAATCTTGGTGATATTGGAGAGAGGGGTACAATCCTCTTGATGTTAATTAGATTGATCGGTTGTTCAAATTGAAACCTTTGAACAGCGTTTCTTGTGGACTTGAAAGGGCGAGCCTCTGGGCCAAATGGTATTTTAGTTTTTGTTAACTAACCAACACTGAGTTAAACATAAAGACAAAGTGAGAAGATAACAAACCAATAGTCAACTAATGCACTATATTAACCTTTAAGATATTGTTTGTTCCTTTTTTGTTGGCTTCTTCCTTATAGGCAAACTATAAAGGCCTTAACCGCTGACTTGTTTATATGACAATATATGTTATCAGAATTCTATCAAGTAGAAGTATGAAACCAGTCCCAACGGCATTTGTGACTTTCTGTGGACTTTCATATTGCCATGACTCATTGCGCAAGATATGGTGGATTTCGTTCGTTTCACGCAGTTTGAATTTCAGAATCGACTGATGCATTATGTGTAAAATATAACGTTTGAAAAGCGGTAGAAACAGCGTTATACCCATGATTCCACATCCTATTCATGTTCTTGGCGGTTTCTCTATGTCTCGCTAGGGGGCGCCTTTTTCAACAATCAGCGCTGGTCTGCTCACAATGCCATTGAGACCGGGAATAAATGGCTGGTTTCATACTTCTACTTGATACACTTCTGATGTTATTAAGTGACATCAAGTGCTATTATCAATAAAATATATCGTTCAATAGTGCAGCAATAAAATCTTGAGATACAAAGAGGAAAGAAACTATCAAACTATTTTGGAGCATATTTTATTTACTGTACACTCTTCCCGTCATGCTAAGTCAGGTACTATATAACATGTATACCAAAATACCAAAAACAGCATGGCATAAATCATTGTGTTTTTATTTGCAAGCTCAAATTAAAAAGGGGAGTAGCAAAACTATCTGTTTGTTTAAACATACAGTATATCTGAACTTGCGCGGTTGCTCCCAGCATAACTTCACAAAGCTCAAATTTAAAAAAAAAAAAAACATGTCATCAGGAGTTAACCTTCTTTGGTCCAATAATTTTTTAACATAAATCATGTAAAATTCTGTCAAGATTGGAATTGACCAATCTATCTATAAGTTACTATATAATTGTATAACGTGTGTATAACACACAGCCTTACATTCTGGTATTTGAAGTCTGTGGATGTCAACTTCCATACAGGTCAGATCACATTCCCTTTCAGTGAGACCTGGGGAGATTTGCCTGCATTCAGTGGGTTTTTGGATATTATTAATACATTTGATATCAATGGTTATATAAAAATATACCAATATATTAATGGATGAAAAATCAACACTAGTTTATTAACAACCAATGAAGATAAAATGTAGATCTTAACCGCATTCCCTCCCTTTCAACACTTTGTACAAATGTCAACTCGCAGGAAAAACAACCAAGTACGAATATATTGAAAGGATATAACTTACCAATTATTCCACAACAGATTGTTAACAAGCCCAACATTATTCATTCGTCTAAGTATACAATGAGAACTAGCAGTATTTCGGGAAAATACTCAGGTAAAAACTTATATTACACCTGCGCCATTAGTGCTATCCGGCAGATCGCTGAGTATTAAGAGGCGACTAAATTTGTTATCTTATCAAATACACTTTGGTCCTGAGCAGATCGAGAAGAGTACAGATATAGGTAGTAAAACAAACATTTGATTTATGTGTACATATCAGACTGAGTGTGTTTTCGAATAGGTTATATATAATCCTACAGTGCAGTATGATTCAACCTCAGATCATAATCTGGATTATGCATGTACATATGCTAAAAAGTTCACTTTACTCAGTAAAAAGAGCAAAATGGAATTCCTGCATGCTATGCTGTTTAAGCTAGATACTAGTTGGTAGGTTATCCGGTTAGTGCCTGGACAAATGCAGAGTGTTGTGTTTAGATACTTCCACAGTATAACGTGGTATCTAGAAGCTTAATTTAACAAATGGTGTTCATAAGTATAGACATTGAATGGCGTGCACTCTATTTTGTGTGCGTCTAAATATATCTCAATTGAAGTACGATATCTAGTTCGTAAACAAATCAATTTTACCTCCATACATACAACAGCTACTAGTTGAGCAAATGTCTTTCAAAGTAAGGTTTTCCACTGACTGCATACTTTTTTGGTGGGGGGATTTTTTGTTTTGTTTACGTCTACCGGATATTTTCAATTGTAATAACGGTATTGCAAATATGATTAAATTAGAACACCATCTAGTGAAACTGCGGTGAAGGGTTTATCTGATTGAGTCGAAGTATTTTTCTTAAATTTCTGAGATATTACTAAGTTAAGATTATTTTGAAACCAAGTGATTGTTGGCTAAAGGACGTCACCACTGACAACAATTTATACATATGCAAGACATGCTCAGAACGCAAAACATGCAAAACATATTCATGGTTGTGACATTAATGTAATGTCCGTATATTTAAGGTGCAAGGCAGCACAGATAACGTAGACTATATTACCAATAAGCCCAGAATCCACGACGTGCGTCTCCACCACCCACGTGGCGATTAGAGCTACAGCGATGTATGTTTAATTGGGGTTTAGCGCCGTACTCAAGGTATAAGTATACACGTATCACATAGCTGTGAACGACTAACTATATGAAATGAATTAATATTAATTGCAAAACAATTACCCGATACACTTATCAGATGATACCCACATCGCCTTCTCGACCATAGGGAAGCACTGTGCACAGAAAGAGTACCCGTCTACATAGCCGCTGTATTACTTACTATCTGATAAACAATTGATATCTGACTGTTGTATAAAGGGTTTTCTTATACTTATCTAGCAGTTCTCTGTACGGACACACCAGATGAATAGCGTGACAAATTGCTAACAAAGTTCTTTAACATATATATCAAAAGATTAACGAGCAGCATTAATTTCTTAGTTTCAATCGCCGGAAAAAGGACTTAACATAAGATTTGTATAGGTTTCAAAATCAAAGAAAAATATAGAGAAAAAAACTACCCGGGGTGAAAGTCTTTATTCACGGCCGTTCTTTTAAAACCGAGATAATGGTTCATACATTTTTAAACAATCTCCGTATATATATTTTTATTGTCGAGAAAGACAATTTGCTTGTCTCCACTGGGATCCCCCGGTATCTGGTTAGCCGGACCAGCGCTCTACCGTCTGTATACTTCTCTTAAAATATAACTGGGTAATTGTTGAGAACTTGTTGTGAAGGGGCTGAATAGTATTTCAATTTGAGTGGTAAAATTAGATAAAAATAAGAGTCCTTAAAATAGTTATAGGATTAACCAATCAACGAATAGTTTCTCTTTGCAGATCGATGTAACAATCTCAGGCGAAAAGTGTTTTCCTATTGCTGGAGTGGTTCGGTTATTTGGGGACGAGATTTCGAAGCAGCATGAAAAACACAAAACTCTGATTAGACATTTATAGGGCAATATTTAGTTTTGGCGCTACTTTCAAAATTATAATTATTTCGGCCTCTAAGACGACATTGGATTAAACCAATTTAGTCTTATCTCAACTATGTTCACTTACAGTTATTAATGTTATATATGTTGAATGATATATATTTGCATTTAAATATGGTATTTTGTGCTCATCTTACTTTCTAGCGATCCAGCGACTTATTGTATAACACGCGTCCACTTACTATATTGACATTTTATATTTAATAGGCCCGTACATAAGTATATTTTTCATTTGCCTTGTGATCTAAACAAAGAAGCCAAATCGTGTTACGTTCACTTAGTATTTCATGAGACGAATAACAGAGAAACATATGCATTTTCACCTAGATCTGTATTGTATCTTCATTTTTCATGTGAAAAGAATACACTATTTTCTGATAACCTCGTGTGATCATGTAACGAACTGTGATTTTGATCTTGAAGACGATTTAAAGACCATTCCACACACTGATATAATCCATTGTCAATTACAGTGCATTTGTGGAGAACATGAAATGAAGTGGTACACGTCGCGATTAAATTGTAAGACGCCGAGAGCAGAATATTTTAGCAGGAAATGTTCTCCAAGATGAGCCGCTACCACTAAGTGTGTGTGATGACGCCCATTCCCTGTTACTATGTGTTAGTAAATAAGCCATTTTGAACAGAAAGGATTGTCCAGAATAGTGGCGATAAAACCAATTTGTATTCTGACGTCTGTTACACACTTTGCCAAGAGCTTTGGGGTGTCACTTATCAAGATCTCTCACAACGTACACTTATCACACGATTGACCAAAAATGACAGAAAGAAGGCTCGACAACATACGTCATTGTTGATACACGTCTCCAGCTCTGATGCGAGTTGATGTCAAGCTGTCGTATTAAATGTGTTTATAGGACAGTTACACTGTTTGCTATTGTCAACTGATTATATGTTAAACAATTTGTATCAGTCTTCGATTCCCCATAAAACAAATGGTACCGCATAAATTCAACACAAAATGAAAGATATTCAGATACATTGATAGGCTTGGAATAAATAACAAATTTACCATATAGTGGGGATAGAAGGGAAATATACTTAAAAGCGAGACCTCTAGAAGTTATGCTCACCCGTGAACAATCCATTCGGGTCATGACAACTAATATGCTAAAAAGAGTGGTGCAGTTGCTGTAATACCCAGTGTGTCCAGTGGTCATCAACCACAAGAAAATAGTTTCACCTTCTTAAAGTTTGTTTAAAAAGTTTACAACACTTTCAGAAATATGTAAATTTAGTTCTATTCTCGGTGTCCCTTTCAATAAAAAGTGGAATACACTACAATGGTTGGTTATTGCTTTGTTTATAAGGAATCACGTGAAGTAAGCAATACTAGAAATCAGTTATATATTCTATGAAAAGGGTGTCGTCAACAATCAGGTATTCACACTTGACCATAACGTCTGAATTGCACACCTTGTCCATGCAAAAGAAAATACAATTATCAGGTGGTATGTTTAGTGTGACAGGGTTTGG
>JAVFBW010052913.1:0-17728 GCA_034783835.1 Mopalia ciliata
CAACTTATCAGTAACTAATTAGCAGACAGCTGATCTCCGTGTCTTTGTATTGTGTCTAGTGGTTATGCTGTCTTGTCATTGTTGGTTGCCAGTGACATCGAGAGGGGTTTCCGTGACATATTAGGCTGGCACAAAAATCAAACATATATCAAACAAGTCATATGTTCGTGTTATGATTATTTGATGTTTTATTTTTCCAGAGCTTACCAACAGGATTGGTTAACGAAATATGAATCCATGGCTGATATGGTCGTTCCAAGATCTTCTAGGTAAAGCGTTTACATTCTGTAGTTCAAGTATACATTCACCTGTACAACGCTAATGTCACTATCTGCCTGAATTAAACCCTAATCAAACAAACATGGTGAATTAACTTAGTGCGCAATAGGGGGCTGATTGATGGACGCTCTAATACATTTTAGAAATACTTTTAAAAAGCCCATCACTTGAAAGCTGTTAATTCCTGTATCCCATACACAGTAAGATGGTAACAAAAGTCTTGACTATTGTTCATGTTTTCCTTCCATGTAACAAATAGTGTGCCTGTATTTCAGGCTAATAACTGAGGATGGAGAACATTGTCTTTATACTGTATCTCTGTTTCAAAGAGTGGTGGATGAATACAAACACCACTGCAGGGAAAATAAGTAAGTGTGACCAAACTAATATGTGCTTATTTATCAGTAAACAATATATATATATATACAGAAAGTGTGATGAAAAATATATTAAGAAATAACCCATTTTGCAGATTCAATAGTTACATTACAGCAGAATAGTTACAGTTCTCCTAGTAATGAACGTCACAATTAAATTAAGATCTGCTGTGTTAAAAACTATTTAGTAGCGATGCTGTCTTTCTTAATACTGGATGAAAAATGATTTTCCTACTATATAAAAACAATACACATTTTATGGTTGTACTGGTGTCAATTATTGTTGAAATACCCTTGAGCGTTGCGTAAAACACAAATCAATCAATCTTAAAAGTACTTGGTGGTTTAGACATTTTCTTTACTGTTAAATTAGGTTTGTGGTTCGGGATTTCACCTACAATGAAGGAGACATAGCAGCTGACAAAAACCAGTTGACGAAACTCGAGGCTGACAAGAAGAAACAGTTTGTGAGTAAAAAGTTATTCATAGGGAAATAAATCGATAAAGTGTGTCATAGCTATAAGTACAGCATGAGGTACAAATTCCTCATTTGTGTACCATTACCATGCAGGGCTCTGCCACCTCTGTGTATATATATTTTAACTATGTTGTACACTTTTACATTTATATTTCTGATGATGGCATAATTTGATGTGGAACTACATGTATTGTAATGAACTCAATTTTAGGGCGTGTAGCTCTTTTGGTCAAAATTGTTAAATATCCCTGTAGAGACGAGTGTTCCAATAAAACCACTTTTTTTCTTTTGGTGTATTTTTTTAAATAGGGTCCTCTTGTGCGTTGGTTGAAGGTGAACTTCAGTGAGTGTTTTACAGCCTGGATTCATGTGAAAGCTCTGAGAGTCTTTGTTGAATCGGTTCTAAGGTAAGTACTTTTAAAGATGATCTGATTGAGATTTTTATACATCTAGAGAAGAAGCCCCCTTCCTTCTGCATCTGGCGAGTAACTCTCATTAGAGGACATATTCATTGCCTGATTTCTATTTCCTTCAAATACCATTTTTCAAGTTTAATTATATAATATGCCAAAAAGTTTGTTCGCTTCGTCTATATTACATACTTTCCATACCATTTACATGGTCATTACTTCTCTTGGTTTGTCTGAAGGAAACTTTGATCCATGTGGCTGTGTCATTGTGATTAAGTTTTAGAAATATAAAAGGCATAGAATTGTGTCTTATTTTTGTACACTCTACATTATCATTTGGTACATGTATTTTAGTGCGAGATGTTGTGGGTGGTTGGAGGGAGCTGGTGCTCTTTGAACCAAGGGGCAACTATCACCTTGATTTACTTGTGGCATCTTGCACAATTATTTGTCCACTGAGTCGTTGATTGTTGATGGTAAAATCTTGCTTGTATAATAATAATGGGAGAACCGCCTAAACCAAGTAATTAGACACACCTGCATGCCAAAATACTGTATATAAATATGAAGGGTTTATCTGAAATTATTTCCTCTGATAAAAGTACCCCACTAAATAATGGTTACAAGCTACAATAGGATGCAACGGCAAATTGAAATCCAGTTTCACTAAATATTTTCTTGTTTAACAAGGTACGGTTTACCTGTGAATTTCCAAGCCATGATATTACAACCGTACAAGAAATCAATGAAACGGCTACGGGAGATGCTGAATCAGCTTTACGCTCACCTAGACAATGCTGGCCTCTCAGGACAAGATGTGAGTACTATAGAAATACAACCATGTTAAATAGTTATCCGTACATTTCTGCTAAATGTTGACTTACGTTTGACTTGTGAAATCATTCTTCTCTATATAACGCACGTACTCGCTTTAATTCCACTATTATTCTCTCTCTCTGTATTGTAACATCACCCAGGCTGAATCTCATGGCTCTGTTCTCAATAAGTGTATCAGGTCGTTGGTTGCTTAGACATTATCCTATACTTATACTTTGTAAAGCAGTATTGGCATATATACAGAGATTTGGTGTCCCTAGAGGTGGGTACATATGCAATGCAATACTCCCATTAAGTTAGTTGAATACCCGAACATATCCTTTTTGTGACAACACTTACCCACTTTCATTATTGACTATCACTGACGTTCCTACGCAACCAATCAATCGTTAGTCAGTAGCATTTGATTATAAGTGATCGATCCGCCAAGGGTTGTGATGCAGAGTAGCTTGGAATGCCACTCTTGGTTAGCAATGATGGCACCGAAAGGCATCAACAATTTTAAAGTTTAGTCTCCTAAATCAAAGAGCTGGCCCGCGGCCGTGGCTTAGTGGTAGCGAGTGCGCTTACTTAACTGAACCTGCTTCCATTTACCATTCACTGGATTGAGTCCTCCTGTTGACCGTCAGGTATTTGAGCGAGTCACATATTGCGGCTCTGTCAACTGCACGGGTGGATTTACGAGATTTCCTCCCAGTTTTCCACCGTAATAAGGCTAGGTGCAGTGTGACAATCCATCGTCATATAAGTGAAATACCCTTGAGAATGATGTTAAACCCCGATCAAACAAACCAAAAGTCAAAAGACAAGGTCACAGTGAATAAACAATGTTTACATCTTTTGAAATACCTTTTGAAAATTTGCTTTAGTCTCAAGTCCCACACACTTAAAAACGAATTTGATCTTACTCACAGCATTAAGATCGTATAACCAGCGGTCGACCTATACTCTTTCTAAGTCAGGCCGTATCGCTTATTGAAAATACAAATAACGCTTAGATTACAACAGTCAATTAAGTTGATCATTCTACAAACTTTCAGTTTTGATTGTTTGCTTGATTATAAGTGCATGTTTTGATGCATATATTTTTTAGCAACTGACACTGCATCTCATCAGGGCTGCTTGTCAGAACTTAATAAAACTTTAATAGCTGTACTGAAGACAAAATCATCAGAAGATGAACATATATATTTTGCTAGCATGTGATTTTGTTTTGGTCATTGATGATACTATTTTAACTGCGCAAAGTTCCCAGTATTGTTTTATAGAATTGGTCAGCCGGGGAATTAATCTGTGTATTATTTATTGTATTAATGCTGCCCATGTGAATAGATTAACCAATAAAGTTTTATTGACAGCAGGATTTTCGTTTTCAACCAGCATATCAGCCAGACTGAGGTATAGGTTGACAACTGGTTAGGAGAGTATATCACACAATGTGAACATATAATGTGATATTTCAAAGAATATAAATAAGTTTTTGTTATGTTTTTTAATGTCTCTTTTATCTGTCTCTTTCTAGGCTGGTGTTGAAATCCCTGGATTAAATATTGGAGGCACTGATTATTTTCCTTATGTTTATTACAAGATTGGCATAGACTTGATAGAACCCATGAAAATATAACCATTTTGTCAAACACTGGCTTCGATGTTACTGGTATTTATACACAAGTTTAACACATGTAGATAGTTTGTGTGGTGAAGTTAGCAATATAAATTTCTGTAAAGTTTTTTATAGAAATAAAATCTTGTGATAGTGCACACCTGTAATCCAGACAAAAAGAAAACAATCAGTAGTAAGTTCCTTTATATTCAACATCTCATTTAAATCTTTTTCATCCAATGTGCTATTCTATTATCTATAATAAAAATTGCATTCCAAACTGTATTGAAAAAAAGTGTTAGAAAGGAAATGGAAGTAGTAGTTATGTCACAGCAATTGTCAAATAAGATAGGTCCGTTTCAGACAAAATGAAATAAATCCATTAGACAGTTAACATTCGAATTTATCAGTAAGGCTGGTTGTAGGATAGCTTTCAGTGTTAAGTTTAATGCTCAACCAGTTCCTTTCAACGAGTAAGGACCAATCAAATCCATGTTGTAAAAGGGCCAGGTTGGTTTTACTAACTTTTTTTTTTGTTTTTTTTTTTGGAAGTGTCATGCTTAAGGATATTTGTGATTCTAGTCTTTTTTTCCAAATAATGTTATTTCAGTGAAATAAAATAAATTGGGCTTAAGTCTAAAAATCTAAATTATTAATTCTATTGATTATGAGAATTTTGTTATTGCTATAGATTAAGTTGGTGATTATGACTTTTTGATGGGTGTTGATTTCTCAGTATTCTAATAGCACCAATATATTTGAATGTTTTTTATACAAATTTGTTATAAAAGCATCTGGAATTGAATATAAATTGTCACCTTTTTGTGTTTGGTGTGGAACAAGTTAACTTAATTGTTACAATACACATGTGTATGTAAGAGCTGAACCTGGTTTCAAACACCCCTTCTGAAGTTGCTCGGTAAATGTTCTGTTACATTTGAAACATGAAAAGTGAGGGGGTTACAGCTACTTCTAAATGTTGTGTTGGTGGAGCTTTGTTGGTATTGATTTTATTGCAGGTGGCTTGGTAGGGAGCTTCATGTTGTCCAGGTGCTCTCAGCTCTGAGAGCACCAGCCACCAGGGCAATAGGAAAATCCCTCCAAAACCATAAAGGGGCAGTGTTTGTATTGTGTCTTGACTTTGTTTGTTGCCAGTGGTGTTGCTTGCACTGTCTTTCACCAATGAGTGAAATAACATCAATCAATCAAGCAAATTGACCTATTAATCCAACAGTTTCATTTAATTAAATTTAGACATGTTAAGTAAAATTCTTCTGAAATGTTATTCGGATGTTTGTGCAAGACATTTAGATTGTTAGTTGTACATAATATTTAAGAGCTGGGCATATTTGTATATATATATATATAGTGTTTGTTTCACAGAGAAACAATAAAGGAGTATTATGAGACAGGAAATTGCTTTTGTGTATTCAGTGTTCTGTTTTATATATAGAAACGAGTTAACCTACAAATGAATATTTGTACTATCATTTTGTTACAGCTAAAATATTGGAATATAGATCATGCGTACAACTAACTGTTTATTGAATTTACTTTTGTGGCGCAGATACTAAATGGTGATGAATGCCATGTTCAAGGGTAATTCACTTCTATGATGACACTCTCGCCAACTAATAGTTTGTTTTTTTCTCACTTACTAAAAAACAACTTTGTTGAGGTTATTTCACTCTCATGATGCTGTGGTAACATAGCAAAAATCCAGTTCCAAATACCAGTGTCAGTTGATCGAAGAATATGAGCTTTGTTCCTATCAACAGGAGCATTTTCTATCTTTTCTTCTCACACTTATCCAATTCTACTCGAGAGCTTTTGTTTGGCATCATTGGTTGCTTGAAGGGCTCTTAAATTTAATCTGCTATTGGATGATGTCATCTAATGATGATGTTTATGACTTATAACCTTTCAAGCAACTGGGCCCTGTATGTTATAGCAATATTCTTTAGTCTCAACATTTCTCTGACATTCGGATCTCTTGTTGGGTAATATCTTGTTAGTTAATAAAAATGACATAAAACAGACGAATCTTAATAGAGAATTATTTAAATTTATTTTTCTGTATATAAATAGACAATTATTTACAATAAAATCAATTGTTTGGTACTAGGAAACTATCTGTTGAGGTCAGAGAAATTAAACATTTTTTTTTTTTCTGGTGGAATATCAAAAAGACATATTATTATGTGACTGTTTTACACAGCCTTTTACCTCCACCAATCAGAAATGTTCAAATCTGTCATAAAAAATGTAAATAAATATAAAATTATTCTTATGAAACAATGAAATGCATCAAAAAATGTACACTAAACTCATGATGTAATGAGAAAAACGCTTATGGTTGCGTGTATCTTACTTGACAGTCAATAATTAATATGTAAGGTGATAATGGTTGGTGATTTAATGTATGTTGAAAGGCGTAAAATCAGTACCATTTCTAGTCAAGGATGTCAAAATTGTCCTCTGAGTGATCTCCCTTATTTGGAGGAGACACAAAATTTTTTGCTAAGTCCCAAATTTTTTGCTCTTTACTTTTCTCTTCCCATGCTATTTCATCTTTTTCATTTGTAGCACCCTCTATTTTTCCAGTCTTTGCTATTTTTGAACTGGTCGCTTTATGCATATCTTCAAGTAAGGATGAAGAATGTCGTTGCTGTACTGCATCATAAGATTCAGGAATATCTACAACTTTTGGACTTGGCTCTTCACTTTTGTTATCGGTGGGCATAACAGTCTGTTCTGATAAGGCGTCTGTTGCTAGATCTATTGTGGTGGCAGACGTTTCCTCGATCACTTCAATGTTATCCTCCACACATGTATGTGAGCTGGGTTTTAGAGTTTCAGAGCTGGTATCCGGTGTGACATCAACTATCATGGCACTAGAAGATTTCAGGAAGGCTGTGTGGGTCATGACCTCCTCATCATTCAATACCTCAATCTTTGGCTTGAAGGAAGGCTGAAAAAATTAGAATTAACCATTATATGGTGTTGGAAGATTGTGCAATCGATGTTTTCATTTGTATAGTGAATTTAAGTGGTATTGTAATTGAATGCTGGCAACAATATTATTATGCCCTGAATAAGTTTAAGCCCCATCCCTGTTTAGACCCGATAAAAGAAACAAAGGTCTGTCTGGCCTCCAAAGACCACGGGTTGGTGTCTAAATTTTTTGTGAGTAAAATTCTTATTGTTTGAAGTCAGTGCTCAGGCAAAATCTCTCTGTAAATATGGTTATAGTCATGCTATATGTCCAACTGCTCACCCTGATTACAAGTTGTTCTTCTTCCAGGTGAGCATCCTCTGTCATGTCAACATCCTCCAGGTCTGGTAAATCCTGAAAAATGAGAAAATGTATCACATAACATGTTTTGTTTTACAAAAACCATATCATGTTAAGTTTAATCAGAGCATCTGTTAAGCAACATGTCTTCCAATGTTAATTCACAGAAGAAATATTTTAGTTAAAATATAAGAAATATATTTAATAGATAAGATTTTTTCTATCAGGCCATTAATTACACGACTAAAACGCTAATTGAATACTCAGGATTACACACTTGTGAATGTGGTGAAAATGCAATTATTATTTCTAAAAATATTGCAAAATGAGTAAATGTCAACAGAAAATAATACACTGCATTTTTCAAGGTTTATTTCTCAAAATGCAATAACGATAAGACTCAATAGATTAGTTGACCTAGAAGAATTGTCCTTGAACTAGTAAACAGTACCTCATTTAAACAAATTTTGATAAGATCGATCACGGGGGATTTTTTTTGTCTATCCCGCCTTGGAAAGTCTTATAAAAATGTAAAATACAACTTTCAGAAAACATTTTTAAAAACCAAGGATGTAGGGTCTGCTAAAAACTGAAGTGCCAGAAATAGCTGATTAAAGTTTTGTCACTTGGATATGATCATGGGAAAACTAAATTATAGGCTCCAATTTTAACTATTTGTAATTATAATTTCGAATTATTTTTTTCCCCAACATATAGGGGTTTGAATACCAAACTTTGTATTCAAGGGATAAACAAAATTTGGTTCATTTTTGAGCACAAGGGGTCCAGCAAGACCTTAAACCTTTTAGTCTATTTGGTCGCTCTCTTCCAGAATCAGTGAATATCACCAAAAATAATTAGTAATTTAGTATGTTGACTGAAATCAGACAGAAATGTACTGTTTGTAAAACTTGGTCATCAAGCTATTTAACCCAGAATACATATCAATAAAGAACAGTTTTCAAAACTCAATCTACTTACGTCCAAATCATCTGTGTTAGCACAATTATCTGGAATTAAAAATAAAACATATTAAAAAGAACTCAAATTTCAACAAACTATAAACAATAAAAATAAAAGCCTATTTTATTATTGATCTGATCGTTTTCCTTAGGACTGGAGATTATTTCATTTTAATGATGGCCGTGCAAGTGTGAAGCATTAATGGTGAAGGAAATTGTTTCAGGGATACCAATTCAGTTTCTCACAAGTAGCTGGCAATTTTTCAGAATATAGTTGCTTTTAAGTAGAGGGGATGGTATATACTTTAGCAATATCCACAGATCCCAAGCGTAGGTTTTATGGAGCACAGTTTTACATCCTCCCTTCTGTCACTCTATACTATAAAGAAGTACATGTAATATTCTATTTCCAAAGTGTGTTTTCTTACACAATTAGTCATTTTTTATTTCAGATGAAGGTAGTGTTTATATTGCTAAACTGTTTGTAACATGAGACACCATTTCTAAGAAGGTGAGTAAATGTCTTCACTTGAGTGTCCACATGATCAGTATCAGAATTGTACTGGAAAAGTCTAGTCTTATTGGATGAATGAATGTAAGGGCCAGACTCCACTCAAGAACTATCCTAAAACCTTTGTATGTGTAAGAAAAAAGTATATGTTGTTACCTGGGACCTCGGTAATTAGAATCTTAGATGGTGCTTCATTTTCAATTCTGTGAGATTCTGTAATAAATAAATACATAAAATATATCTGTTTTGGTAACAAATAAAAGAAGAACAAATTAATAAACTGACAAAATGAATTGTGTCAATAAAAAAAACTGGGCGTAGTCCAAATTTCATAGGGAAGTTACGCTTATTTCTCAATATGTTTTGTTGCCCCCCCCCCCCACGGAGATAATGTGTATATTTTTTGGTGGAATCCTCGATTCTATGGGCACCTTGTAACAGACAGATTAAGCCTAACTAGTTTGTGATGTTTTTGTTGCAGTAACACAAAGAGTTTTGTTCTATCTCCATTAGTGTCATGAAATGGTGTTTGTGTCTCACCAAGAATTACTGCGAGAATCACGGGCAACTTTTACTTACTGCTGTACGAGAAAACCTCGTCATGTTAAACTATAGGCATAAAAATAGCGTACAATATTATATCATCGTATGACATTTTGTGAAAGTGGCCCCTGATCTAGCCTCAAAAGGCCCAATTTACACAAAAAGATCTTACTGCGGTTAGAGAATATTCCCTCAACAGGTGTCTTTGGTTTGATTATCTCCAACTCTTCTGGTTCAGATGTAGGCTTAAAAGTAAAGAAAATGAAGCATGAACAACAATTACACATTATAATCAAAGGTTGTAAGCGGGTCTGTTAATTGAATTTTAAACTTTCATTATAATAGTAATTCCTTTGAAATGTTCACATTCAGTTTGTACAACTACAAAAAATCTAGTAGAAAACAGTATGAATACAGACCTCACAAAAATTTGTAGCAAAACCTAATTAGCACTTTTTTTTCTGAGCTGAGCAGCCAAGACTGCTTGTTTGTTTGATTAAGATTTTACACTTTCATTTATGGTTAATTCACTCATACGATGATGTGCCAGCCCAATGGATGAAAAAAAAAGCCAACCAAACAACAAATGTTGACATCGCTAGCAACAAACACTGACAAAACAGGATAATCACAGGACACCTCAAACAGATTGGCATCATGTTGTTCCTTATTTCAGAGAGCACCAATGAAACCTGAATCTCCCTCTCCGGAAGCCATACCTAACAAAATGTTCTATATGTATCAGCTTATAAGGTCAGTATGGGCTATACTGTAAGCCGATCCCTGGTTATACGAGTGTACCCAACTTGCTGCCTATACTACATGACATATTCCTATTGATAAGGGACTCCACTCTTAAGTTATGGGTATGATTCTCCAATTAGTTATTAGCACACTGATTTTATTTTTAACTCAATTAGGTCACTTCAATACTTTTATTTCATGTTTTACTGAACAAGTGACAATTATTTAACTCTCAGCATTATCAGCACATTTATTTCTGTTAAATCAACATATTATCCAAATATAAAAATAATTTTATTACATAATATAATAGCATAGGATTGGGAGGGAACTTCCTGAGGCAAAATTAAGCCGGTCTGTTTGTGATGTCTTTGTATTATGTCTTGTGATTATCCGGTCTTGTCTTTGTTGCCGGTGGAATCGAGGGTGATTTCTTTTACCCATTGAGCCGGCACACCATCATGTGAGTGAAATTATCTTAACTATGGCATTAAATCCCAATCAAACAAACAATAACATAATACATTCTTTCTGTGTGACCAACATACCTTATCCTCTTCAGATTCAGAATCTTTGGATAGAGTGTATGCAGATTCAAATGTGCCGGCTTCACCATCAGTTGTCTTATATGTACCATAAAGCCAATCCACACTGTCCATATCAACCTGCACTCTACCTTCTTTACCTTCCTTCTCTCGTTCAGCGTTCAAGTCTGTCTCAATCTTCTTAGCAATTGTTTTCTTTCTGACTCCCATCAAATCTGTTTTTAGAAAATAAATCCAAATTTTATACCAAGCCAATAAATCTAAAAAAAAAATGATACTGGTTTTTTTTATATATAATATGCCTAGTGGATCTTAATTCTACATTTATGTTTCAGAACTAGTGTTAATATAAGAGGAAGTAAATTGAATTCTACAATATGGCTTTAAAAATTATCAGAATGGACATTTTTCATACATGGATGTACCATGACAGTGTCAATATTCAGGAAGAAATTGTCTAAAACAGTAAGTCTCAGGCGTGACCCAGGTTATCACTAAACGTTTTCGTATATACTGTCTCACTTTGACAAAGGAAAGTTAACTTGTGTTTCCATAGGTTGGATTTAACGAAGAAGAAGTTTAGTGATAAAGTTATTTAGCGAATTTGATTCATATTGGCTCTCAATTCATATTACACTGACACAGTCTGTAAATATTGTCAGTGGTCATGAACATGCTAATCACTGTGAATTTCAAACCTTGTTGCAACATATTGGGACGGTCAAACTTCATAGAGGTAAATCTCACAGGTAAATTTGTAGGCAGTTTAAACGCAGAACTTAAATTATTTAACAATATGTGACACTTGCCAAGATTGACACTTTATGGCTTAAAACTTTAAAAAGAATATATTTCTAGTTATTCATAATAAAGTGCGATTTTCGTGAACAACAAGAAAACTAAACCAGATGAAATGTGAAGGGTTTTACTAACAATCGATTCCATCCTGTATTTTCTTCCTTTCTTTCTCTACCCATGCTTCTCTTTCCTTACGCTCTGCCTCCACACCTCCGGCTGCCCTGGAAGGAGGAAATAAAAAATCTTATTTTCATATATTATATATTCATCAACAAATTAAGTGCATTGGTGTAAGTATGTGACAGTATTGTACACTCTTTAGCCAATGTCACACCAAATTGACGAGACTCGACTCAACTCAACCAGTCAGTTGTGTCTAGTCGAGGATAGTTGATATAATTCTGAAGTTCAAGTCACACCGCCTTGACGGCACTCCACCATTCACCATAAGCTTTCTCGCGAGGCGGAGAAGGAGCAAGACCGACACCGCTGCCAGACAACGCTTCAAATGTTATTACCGAATAACGTTATCCACCACTCAAAGTTATAGATCATGTGACTTAAACTATTGGTTTCATTGGTTGGGCGTGTCGTGTAAAGTTGCAGTTCGTCGTGAACCAAGTCAGTCCCGACGCCCGCCAACTACAATTGAACATGCTCAACTCGATCCCACGACTTGCGACAGGACACAACTGACGTCGTAAGAGGTGTCACACCAAGCAGACGGTTACAGACGGCTAGTTGAGTTGAGTTGGATGCCGTCGGATTGGTGTGACATGGCCTTTAAACTTTATATGACTACAGGAATGCCTACAAAAAAGTAGTAGAAGAGTATAATAACACAATAAAAACACCATAGGAACTACCTGTATAAAACAAATCCAATAAATTATTAACAGAGCAGGTCCATCATCAACAGAGATACCCAGTCCATCTCACACAGTCTATACAGTCACCTTAATAAACTCTTGATCGCTTTCAAGTTTCTGTTAAGTCAAGTGAGAAAGATATAGATTATTCTATTATTCGACTTAAGACAAAATAATCTTCTCTATATATCCACATTATGATGAAGTCAACTTCGCCAGAAAAGACACATGCAGTGCACCTGTTCAGATTGTGATTATACATACCAAGCTTCAGCACATGCTCTGTCCTTATCAAATACCGGTCTATCATCTAAATAAGTTAGATTTTTCTGAAAGAACAAGACAAGTTATAAGTTTTTAAATAAAGAAACAAATAGCATAGGGCAAATGAATTATTGAGTTATCTCTATTAATAAATGTGACATTCATACAGGTGGCACCACCTTGATAATCTATCAGATAGGCCATAGGGGCCTCTCTCTTTAACTCAGTGATGAAGACACATGGCTATAGGGTCACAGGTTACACTAATTGACTGGTGTTTTACATAAAGTGTATTGTATTTATATATAACATCAGTAAATGTTACACCATACAATAGTAAAAGTTTTGCTTTGCTGGAAAATCATTGTGTTGAGTTGAGCTTAATGTAAATATTAGGCTGTTTTGTCATACTTAATTACTTGAGAGGTCAGTTTGAGTGATTTTATACCATATTACATATGATTTTAAAGGTACTTAATTCAAAGTTATTTTCAAATGTACTGACCAATAACCCAATTCTTATTTTGTGCGACTTCGCTGGATCGGGGCACATATGTTATCCGTTCTGTAATTGGATTTAATATTTGTAAGATCTGAATTCAATGAACTAAATCAAAACAGTGCTTTATGCTACCAGACCCTGGATGGGAGATGAAGCTACACAAATAAACTGTTTATTTATTCAGGAAAGCAACGCCATTACCACAATTTTACTTACCAAAGTCACAGTTAGTGTCTTTCTATAGTTCTTGATATTTTTTATAATAGGGTTCCCAGTTAAAGTCAACACCCGCTGTAAACAGATAAATACAAATATCAGAAAAAACATGAACAGTTAGTTATACAAAATAACTTGAAAAGTAGTTCATTTATTTTAAATCACCTGTTTAGATTTTGATTGATTTGTTTGTTTGTTTGATTGGAGTTTAACGTCGTACTAAAGGGTATTTTGCTTATATGACGACGGATTGTCCCCTTCACACTGCATCCAGCCTTATTAAGGTGGAAAATCAGGAAGAAACCTCGACTGCCATAGCCACAACATGTGACTCGCTCATATACCTGATGGTTGACAGGCGGACTCGATCCCATGAACGGTAAATCGAAGCCGGTTCAGTTTAGGAAGCGCACTCACTACCACTGAGCCACAGCCGCGGGCCCTAGATTTTGACTGAAGACCAATTTATAATTCACAGCATCACTGATCTCTGTCAATGGAGCTAATAACCATTTGGTCATGGCAGAACTTGTAATCAGGGGAGATAACTCAGAATGCAGTCATTGATCATAGCCAGGCAAAAACTGTGTCTTGATGGATGACAAATTCATTATAGACGTTTTTCTTAGGGTGTGCAGACTTTTATGACCTATCTGCAACCTTGAACTCCATATTTAAAGTCCAAGGCTCAGAGAGTATCTGGGATTACAATATATTTCTAAAAGCAATCACACTGGTAACGGGGATGTAGATCAATTAAAATCGAAGAATCAATATAAATGTATACTGTTATCCCAGGTGAGTAGGACTTTGCAGGATGGTCCTAAAAGTATGTACGCCTTTGAAAAAAAATCAATGACTTATTATATATACTCCATGCCATATGATGTTTTAACATTAAAATGGAGCTAGCTTGGTTGTGAAAACTGTCTTTTCCTGTGTTGTAGATATTTGACCATCAATGCACTATGGTTGTACATAACACTGCAGTAAAGCATGGCTGCATAAAAATATATAATATAATAATAATAACCTTATACAATGAGGAAAAAAAATACAGTCAAATTAAAAATTTGCTCTTCTCTGCGGCCCTTAATAAATACTGTTCATAATTAGGAGTTTGTGTTGAGGATCATAGTGTAAGTATCTGAGCTTACACCAAATATGTGGGTATCAAGTTATTGTTATGATGCTACATGTAGGACAACAGAGTGAATTCGTCTGAAAAAAGATGTTGCTACTTTTACAACACCAAGGCAGGGTGAATAAAATATAGTTTGGAAATACATGTAGCTACTTTTGAAAGAAAAAAATGTTCTACACCATCATGCATGGATAAACAGAATTTAAAAAGGGTCTAAAAAGTTTTATTCTCTAATCAGTCAATTCAGAAATGTTGCCCATACTGCTTTTAAAATTGCACATAAGGTTGCAGATTACCTTGCCATAAAGCCACAATGTTACATGTATTTTTCAATGGAATGTTGGTCTGATGTTGTAACTCAGAACGCCTATCTTAAAAGAGAAAAACACTCACCAGCTGATCCATCTGTTTGAGGACATCAACAATAGCAGGATCTTCCAATTTATTGTGGGACAGATCTAATACAGTTATGCTGGGGCATTCGGCTAGATGAGCCACAGAGCCTACATCTGAGAGCTTGTTGTGAGAAATCTGAAGGGTGTGAAGAGTCTTTAAACAAGCTGAAGAAAAACATATACAGGGAGCGTTTCAAGTTAGAGAAACAATATAAAGTTAGATATAAACTTGAAAAAAAAAGAATAAATTTATAAACCTTATTTACACCAGCTAATTAAACTTTTAAACTCATATACACAATGATTGTCTGTTGTTTAATACTGTGCTCCCTAATACAGGTACTTCGAACCATTATCAGGCATAATGTTAAATTCTCTTGTATCAATACTGAAATTCCAAATTCCTTTATCAGAGAGTGGTCGTTTCATTGATTGTGTACATCCAATGGGTGAAGGAAAGCCCCCTTGATACCACTGGCAACAAATGAATGCATACAGGATAATCACAAGGACAAATACAGACATAGAAAACAGATGGGCTTTCCATAGTCTCTTAGCTCCCAAGTGTGAGCATCTTTTTATTGATGTCTTGAACAGTTATTCTGATAATTTTGTTCTAGCAAATACATATTTTTAGTGCAGAGTGAGAAAATTTTGCTGGTAACTTATGTATCTGGCTAGCATGACCAGTGTTTAAACTGATGGTAGGATGGGCACAAATTTTCATCCAGGTATTGCTATAAATATTTGTTTTTGGGAAACAAAGGCATAAGGTCACTAAATTAGCACATTTTAATTGAGAAATAAGCGATAAATATGTTTTATTGTTTGGCTTATTCCGATAATTTGGTAATCTATATTTTTAATATAGAGAAAGAACATTTAACTTGCCTAAACCAGATTCTTATATATATATATTTATTATACTATTTAATTTTATATTATAAACTGAATACTTACAAATGTTTTCAATCTTGTGGATTGAATTGTTGCAGACATTGAGTGTGTCCAAGATGACCAAAGGATCCAGGTTTTCTAGTTTTCTGATGAGATTCTGTTGTAAATACAGACAGCGGAGTTTCGTCTGATTGTCCAAATTCTCTATCTTTGTCAAACCATTACATTCTAACCAGAGACACTTTAACCCATTATAAGCTTCTAGATTTTCAATTTTTGATAAACCTACATAGTGAAAAAAACAAGAAAAATTTATATATTTTCCAAAAATGAATTATACAAAAATTACACAGGGATGTTCACTAAATAAAACTAATGAATTATCTCACATTGTAAATAAACCCTTTGAGATAATGTTTTGAATAGATCTTAATCTGTAATTGTTGTGTGTAAACCAAAGAAATCTTTAGGAAAAAATTTAAAAAATGACAAAAGAGATGTATATTTACCTATATTTTATAATTGTAAAAATATAAAGAAAAGGAAAATTCCCATGTTTCCACTGGCGAACCAGTGATTTTTTGGCTAGGAGGGTATATCCATATAGTGGCCTGGCCAGGGATAAATTGAAAAAAAAAAATACAACAAAAATGTCACACAGACTATTTGGATATTTCCACACACACTCTCACAAAAAAAATTACCTTTATAATGTAAGTACAGAACGTCATTCAATTCAGGTGTTATATATAACTTCATATCCTTGCAATGCTGTCTAAGAAACTTTGCAGTAAGTCTGTTGAACAGAAAAAAAATAGAGAAAATTTAAATATGGTTACAACACGGATCTGATTTAAACTTCCTCATTTTTTTCTACATTTATTCTACATTATTCAGGAAATGGTGGACAACCGAGAGGATACCGGGATAACCCCAACAATTTGTTGGAGCCACATTGTGTGACTCACTATACCTGATGGTCAATAGGCAGACTTGATCCTGTGAACTTGGAAGAATACACCTTTTTGTGATGAAAAAAGGGTGTCAAATAGCCGTGAATTTACCATATTTTCTAATATAAATGCAACTTAAACATTTACATGTAACTAGACAACTTTCCACCAGTTTGTGATTGGTTAAATTTTTGTCATA
Organism: Mopalia ciliata; assembly: GCA_034783835.1. Classification (NCBI taxonomy): domain Eukaryota; kingdom Metazoa; phylum Mollusca; class Polyplacophora; order Chitonida; family Mopaliidae; genus Mopalia; species Mopalia ciliata. Next base: position 16,822 of record JAVFBW010052913.1, read on the forward strand.
TAAAATGTACAAACACACCACAGTGGCACTTCAATCAAAATATATTATTGCCAACAGCTAGTTATTTCTTAGAACGAAACGAGTCACATCACTCAATAGATCAACAAGTTTTTCAATTTGATTTTAAGTAATTCCAACATACAACAGACCAGCTTATTTAAATACATGAATAATAGCAGACAAGTTATACAATTAACTATAAAATATAAACAGTATTTTAAATTACCTGGGGCCATCAGACTTCTCTTGAAAATTATTTCCTTTACTCAGATCTCCAGCTCCTTTCTCACCATTTTTCACATTGTGGTTCACTTATTAAATAAACAAAAAAAAAAGGGTAAAAAGCATTCCATGGTAATACAATACAAAAATAAAATCAAAAATAATAATAACAATATATCTTTTCTACCTATTGTTTGCATTTAATTAATTCATAAAGTATAATAAAGAGACCCAGCTCAAACGATTCCTGCATTCACAAATCCGATGAACTACTATGGCGGATTAAATATCATTTCAGATTGTAGCCGGTCCCTGACAAAGTAAAAGTTACATTTTTACCATGATAAAACATTTACAAGAAAGTTATCCAGAACCTGTATAAGGCTCATACATTATTTCCAAATTTCTGTCACACGAAGTGTTTTAAGTATACATTTTTTTGAAATATGTCTGCATACTTTTATCAAAGGGATCATATGGATGTCAGTTTGTAATAAAATTCTTTTGATGTTCTCAATGCTGAAGCCAAAATTAATATTCCAGTTGGACTTCTTCAAAACCCCACAATAGGGAAGCAGTTTAAAAGTTAACAAAGGATAGCTCATTCACAGTTTTTAGCCCACCATCATCTGATGGTGGGCTTTTCTGATCACTCTCATCCGTGGTCCGTCCGTCCGTTAGTCCG
>JAVFBW010053024.1:0-17728 GCA_034783835.1 Mopalia ciliata
TCTTTTCTCCGCATCCTTAAAAAGTACAAAGTAAAATTCGTTAAAAGGCATTAAAATAATTTAGAATATAATTATTTTTAATTGTATCATTTAATCCTTCCACATATTATACAAGACAAGTAACGCCACTTTGGTTGCTTTTAACAAATATATTAAAACAGCAAACAGTATTCGAAAATGTTACAAATAAATTTCGAGTTTTCGCCCAGATCAAACTGACTCCCTTATATGTGCAAATTGCGAAACATATATTTCATTGCATATTAGGAAAGTTCCCATCAGAGAGGACTGACCTACATCTGTATTGTCGACCTCAGCCAGACTGTTAATTCGACTTTAAAGTCTGACTAAATTTGCAAACACGAAGATTTGTATCAAGATAAATATCAGTAACTGTATAACCAGTATTTGAACATCCTGTATAAAACCCGTACATTAAATCAACCTCTTCCTCGTCTACCTCACATAACCACCGACATTCTTCATATGGTATGAATGATATACTTACTTAAATAGAGATACTATATCTACATTGAGTGGTGTCTCGTGGCTAACTGAAATAAACATATATATGTGACGAAAGCTGTTCCATAAATCTTACCATATATTGAGATCTTTCCGTGACGAACCAGACACACTCCGACAACTACCAGAATGATTACCACAACAGATATACAGGATACTGTAACGACTAACACATTAGAGTCTGGTGCAGGGTCTTCGCTCGAATTACCTAAGAGAGATAAATATATACGAATTGAACTAATAGATAGTTATTTAAGGACATAGTGCAGACGTATAGGTTAAGTTGGATGACGGCAATTCCAGATTAGCGATGCCGAACAACTTATGGTAAATAATACCCAAATTATGTGTTATTCCTATAATCACAAGCGTTTTTGGGGTTTTATTTTTCTGGAAACAATAAAACTGGCAATATTGTCCCAATTGTGGGTTAAGTAATTTGATTTTTTGTTAAATATTAAGAAACGATAAACAATGATTATTAGAGGCCAACCCTAAACCAAAAATATATTTGAATAAATTGTGATTTGAAATGGAGAGTACAACGGTCTACCAGTAATCAATATGGTCTGGTCATACTGATATACATTGCCATGACTACAGACCTTTATAGGAGGTATATGGGTTGTGCATTGTTTTGGTCATGGTATGGTTGAACTTTATATGTGAAAGTACAACAGTTATATTCCTGAATGCTGTTTATCTCGATAATCTTACAGTCTATAACCCTCTGACATCTAACTGTCTGTAAATCTACAGTGATATTTGGATAATAGCCAAGTAACCATGTACCACATTACATGGGATCTTGCCGGATTATGTTTAATGGACCCTTGCTTGCACAGTGTATGTTTTGATTTTACCTTGTCTGGCTGCGGTCTCAGCTGAATTCTCTCGAGCCAAAGGCTGTGGATCTACATCGATGTCTTCTTTCTCTGTAAAATTAATCAATATATATGAGAGGCTTCTATGAGTGGCAGCAAATATACAACCGTGGTCCCGATTATGTCGCCTGTTAGATGTCTGGATATGTGTTTACATGCTAATCAGCCGCTCTCACACAGAAATATTTGCTCATTTTAAAACAAGGATCGTTATTATTGAACTGACACTAAAACTTTTTTTTTCTTCTCAAAAATAGTGCATCTGGTGCCAATGGGAGTCTCGTAACGTCAAAAGTGGACGTTGCAGGAGGTCCTCTGACGTCAAAACGGTCTAGATTCGTTGCCTTTTCAGCAACGTCACTATGCATAAATGTGCGTGACGTCGTATAAAAGTTCCACTATCGCGAATGTTGTGACGTCAGAGGACCGCTTTGCAAGGATTAAATCACTCTCATTGGACTGTGCTCATATCAAGTCTGATGTTTGGTATTTCTTCAATTTATGTTGGGTAAACTCTCAGCCAAATTTTATCACAATTGTTAAAAAGAATTGTCCAGCAATACAATATTGAAGAAAAGTAGATCTACATAGTCGCGCAAAATGATTTCATTTAGTGACATTCCCCAATGACTCATGTCTTTCGACCTCATAACATTGCCTTTATATAGCATACCGAAACAAAGTTAGCCGCTACGGATTTTATGTTTCCCACAATTTGTAAACGGTACATGGCACAGTGACTTTTCAACAACAAATACCAATAGTGCTATATCGGGAACTGAATTCTTCTTCAAGAACTATTCCAGACTCGATGTGTTTGTGTTCACCATGTTCATTTATGTTTAATATAATAATTCAATATTTGTAATATTTATTTTTTTTACAAGAAGTACATAAACTGTGGTTGTACCTGTAACCGGAGACTTATTTGGTTTGCTCTGCACTTGTTGAACTGTCAGTGTTAGGCTGTATGAAGACACACCTTCTGTGTTTTTCACTATAACTGTATATATACCGCTGTCTTCTATTTTCACATTGACAAATCCTAGTGTAGTAATATTTCCCGGTAGATGTGCAGGAGTTCCTTTGAAATCCAATGTAGGATAAGCCGGCTTTACTTGATGAAAATTCATTTTTACTGTTGCGTCTGTTTCAGCTTTTTCCCAAACTATGTAAGTGTAGACAGGATTGGAATAAAAACCAACTGTTAAATCAACTCTGTCTCCAACTGCTGCCATGATTGTGCGGCTACGGGCTTCAAACACCGGGAGCGCTGTCAAAGATAAAATTGTAAAAATTAAATGAAGCATTTAATTAGGCAAATACAAATAAGGTTATACAACTTTAACATAATCCATAAGAGGTTTATTTTACTTAAACAATATTATTTACTTTGAATGCATGTGACAAATTATTAGTACAAAGTTATAAATCCCCATTTACAAGGTCTTGTATATAGTCTCAGTCAGTCGGTGTTTTGCAGAGAAACGTTTTATTCTGAAGTTTTAAGCTGAACTGATAATAGAAACACCGGAAACCTGCTTATCGAATTACAAAGTTAGTCTAAATGCCAGAGAAGGCTAATCGTGTCTACATGAAAACCAATAGCCGATTTGTTCCACATCGATCGATATGGGTACCTGTGATCTTTATTAGTGTATGTAATTTAGGGATCTGTCAGCAAGTATTAATAGAAGCACCCAGGGAAATGAAAACGATCGATTAAATGGTATCCACGTGCAGAAGGTGTGGACAAATAGGGTGTGGTATTTAGATGGGAAATGAGTTTCATGGAAAATCACATGTGAGTCATTTCAAAATTGTTGGTATTTCGCAGATTATTGGACTTTGGTGATACATGTATACATGCGTATATACCATATTTGTGGAATAATTATAGCTTGGAAACAGACCAATGTATAGGCAAAGTTTACCCTGTTAATTAGAAGTTGCCATCCAGGTGGAAGCCCAAGAAACATTATGATATCTTTACCTGATTTAAATGGTATTACATTGTAATAAGCATATCTTTATACTTTCTATATTCCGTTATTTCTTCCCCAGTTCTTCGTCTATACAAGTCCCTATCGGTAAACTTACTGTTGGGCTGAACAAAGAAGCTGGCATTTCGCGGTTTCCCGATTCCATTAGAAACGACACAGACGTAGTGGCCCGTGCTGGTGTAACCCTCAGGAGGGAGATGTAACACTGACGACCCGCCAGAAGAGCTTCCGTCCAGTCTATCCACCACAGTACCACGGACTATGTGTATCCACTGTTGGAATTCATATTGAGCAGGGTTTCCTTCAGCATCGCACGTCAAAACGTTAGTGCCACTCTGCCATTTCACAGTCACACGTGGAGAAACTAACAATAAAAGAGGTGGATTATACCATTCATGTTATACCACAAAAGCATGACAACACACGTAAATTATATGCTTCATAATCAATTTTTTTTCTCCATTAATGTCAGTTATTCATAAGTTAGCATATATATGTTTTATAGTTAAAGATCTTAGGCATCTGCCTCATTGTCTTCTCAAATACTGCCTTAAATACATACCCTGTTAATTCTTCCAACTCATTTGGTGTTTGAATACTATTGTCTTATTATGTGGGGAAGTAGTAGAGAGTGAGGCAGTTTACCAAGGTGTACGGTTAAATGCATCTGGCTTGAATTGTTATTTAATTTCTTTTAATATCCACCCAGAGAGGCGGTACCCCGGTATTTTCAAACATCAAGAATGTGTGAATATTGGACAACTGGCTCTACTGAAGACATGGTGGTGGTCTATAGATGACACTACGAGTGATTAGATACATATCTCACTAATTAGTTTCCCAGATGACAGGTGATTATAAATACAGGAAGTGAAATTTAATTACAGCAATAATAATAACTAACTACGTGACTCAAACTGGAATGTTCTTCCGCAGTGAGTCAGTAATAGTTTAATTGACACTTAACCTCCAACTGTATACAGAGTATTTATTCAAAAATGCAGTTGTATACAAAATCTAAATCGCATCCGAAAGTGAGGTTTCATTACAAGGCTTTTATTATTAGACACAACTCGTAATATAAAAACATAGTTTTAACCACAACATTTATAGTACATATCACAACATGGACAAGTAGCAAGGGGAGCTTACATAGAACATTTAGCTTGGTTGCCGCATTCTCAGCTGGTCCATTTTGGTTACTGACCATACACCTGACTATTCCACCATTCATCGCTTGGGTCGGGATAAACCTCAAAAGACCTGTGTTTACGTCGTTTGACAGAGGGTACGTTGCATTGAGAATATCTTTATAGTCTATTGTCCATGAGAAACTTGGAGGTGGATTTGCTCGGTTGACCGTACACGACAGCACAGTCCTGTCATCCTCTGTGACGATCACCGTATCAGCACTACTGCCTTCAGAATCAATTATGCTAACTTCGGATATTCGTACTGAAAACAGAACAAATTAGTTAAAGATTAACGAAAAAACTTAAATTTCAATACAACAAAATTCAACAACCTGACCAGTTGATTTCATTGCATGCATTATTTAATTTTTTGAAAAAAATTTCACATTGTACTTGACAAAATGAGCCATTATATCGTTATTTTTTATAATATATATTTTGAACACTTCAAAGAAGAATTACAAACGTTGTTTCAACCACACATGTATTGCACTATATGCTAAACAAACTGAAGATAGTGTTTTTTAACAGATAATCAAAACAATCATTCCGGTCCAAGATTGCTTGAGAAAGATACCGTATTCTTTTAAATCCTTGGTGTCGATTTCATACATGTAGTTATCATATTGACGCATTTGTTGCAGTCGTATACACTTTGTAACTGTATTAATAAGCGAAGTAGGAAGGGTAGTTGTGAGAACGCTGGTAGATATTCACTATATCATGGTCTATTTGATGGTACAATGCGATAGACTGCTTTGTATATACATCGAGATAAGCGGAACTTTAACATTGGAAATGTATGTACCAACACAAACATAATGAGTTTATTCCAATCGTAATATTTTTACATTGACCTCAGATAAAACGTCTCAGTTGTTTTTGTCGATATCTTATAATTCTCCAACATCATGTGTGAAGTTTCCGACTCGGAGCTGAGGAAGTGTTGATTAAGGTAACTACAAGAGGGTTTCGTTTAATTAAAATTCGGGATGGAGTTATGGGACCATAGCGGCTTAAGGAAAATTAATTGTCTTCTGTGGGCATCTTGTCGTTTATGACTTCAATCTACGATCATTATGAAAAGGGCTATATGTAAATGGTACCGGTATATTGGAAAATGTATGCACCACAATAGGTGACTGTATAAACGTATTCCAATTACACTACCCGTAATCAGTTGCCATTTTACAGTACATGTTTTAATACAGTAATATAGCAATACTAAGTGCAAAACTATACTGTAAGTATGAATCACTTGGGTGTGTTTAGAAAATTCACGTATTAACAAACATTTGTATCTCTAGTACTAAAGCCCATAAACTTTAACTTTAAAGAACCCAAATATCGTGATGGTTATTGGACAAATCCTTGTCTGTTTGAGTTTGTATGGCAAAGTTTACATCCATTCAAATAAGCACATCATAACAAAGAGTGATAAGTCACAGTTTGCCACATGAGATACATAGCAAGCCTGTGAAATCAGCAAATTATCTCGAACGTATCCGATGAAGAAATCAGATTATATGGGTAATCTCCAGATTGTAGCGCCTTATTTAATGATCCATGATCATGTCTCGCCACAGATAACCAAAACAATTTACCCCAGGCAAAATACATGATATTCAAGTTCTCACACATAGTCAAATTGTACTCTGTGGGAACGGGGTTTTATAACTGGTGGGTTGTGACATGAACAGACATCTAACCGTGATACTAAGGCAAGAATAGACTGTTCGGCATACACTGAATTAGATGATCAAGACTACATGTGTCGTAATTTATTGCGACTAATAAACAAACATAAGTTATTTGAGAGTAGGCCTACACGTGTAAAATAAACAAAAATACAACAACATATTATTATTATTGAAGGATTAAAAATTGATATTTTTTTTTCAAATTCAAATAGTTTAATTACCGATCTTAAAAAACAGAGAAGGCGCAGTAAAAATGTTCGAATCAGACTAACACTTGACTTAACTTTAGTCAAAACAATTGTAAGTGGCAGACAGTACACGTTATTTTTAAAGATAGTATTAGTAATGCTATGAAGGGTTCCATTTAAGCTGGATAAATGATAACTTGTTCATCAACGTGGTAATAAATTTAATTGTGAGATAATGTTTAAAAACAGACTATTGCATTTCAACAAGTGTCTTACAAGGTTGCGAGGTTAGGGTGAATGTGCCAGTCCGGTTATCAAGCAGGTGCTTGCTAGAAAATGAACCAAAGCCTCGCAGCTATTGAAATCCATAATATAAGCCTTTGTGGCATAAATGTTTCACAACTTTTACACTGGAAAGGATTGAAGGGTACGTTTGTGGGTATATCTGTTAAATCTGTCTTTAATACCACGTGAAACTTTATCATCAATCTGACCTTTGAAAAGTGCAATCAAAATGATTTTGTTGTCAGAATCGAAATGTCAGTATTTAAATGGACAATTAAGCAATAATGTTGAATATACATCTGTGACCCGTAAGGCCGTAAGATACTCCCGTGACATTTGAACCGACTTTACATTCACTGAGTTCTGGAACAATAAGATAGAATTGTTACAGATCAACCATGAATAAGGTGTAACAAATGTATAACAACAATTTGCTGGGGTCGTAAAAACGTAAACTCAGTTGAGTAATTGCTAAAAACAAACAGAAGAAAAAAACTAAACGTGCCGATCGAAGCAGTGCACAACACAAATTCTGAACATGATGCTAACTTCATATCACGTACTGAGCATAAGAATGCCGTAGATGCTTTACAAACTAGACACTTCAAGGCCAAGTTGTCTAAAGTTTCATGCCGCCTTTGAAATATAAATCGCAAAAGCCAGTTCCACTAGGGGTATTATATATTTCAAAACTTCAGATAGTAGGAAGTGGACACTGCCAACTGTGCATTAAACAGACAGCATAAGGCATGGTAAAACAAAAGACCATAAATCTTCGCTAAAATATTGCATATATGAATTACTTTTTAATGTCAATTGCCGTGGTAACGGTTTACCGCATTTACCTTTTCTGGGTAAACATTGTGTTGTATATTTCCTGTTTGCCTAAATTAGTTCAGCAGTAGCAAGGACCGTATAGTGTTTCTGACACCTTACGTAGATGCAGCTGGTGCATAAACCTGAACTGTGATATCTGTCCCTCAAACAAATGTATATTTTAGCAAGAGAATAAATCGTTGCCGACTCTTTCAATATATGCTCTTCAATTTGGGATCTTCGTGTAAAGTTTAGTTAAATAATTAACGATCGAGCGCAATTACGTGCGTTACTCGTAGAATTAGGACAGATGTGTTCATAATAGTGTCATGAAATTGGCGAATGTGCATTACTTCGATCAGTAGTCAGTAACGGTAAGTCATAACAGTACATTGGCATTGGGTGTAGTGACTTTGTGTGAGTGGAATATTGGATATTACTGATATAATATGTTAACGCTGTACTGAGATATATGGGTGTAAGTGAGATGTTATGCATTGGGCAAGATTAATTAGTTGATTCCTCTGTGAAATCAACTTAATTTATGAATAGAATGGAACAAGTATTGATTTGTTTCATAAATAATAATGATAAATATCTAGTTAAGATAACCCTTCATCTAGCTTCAAGGTTAGGTAACGTTATGTCGCGGATAAAGTTACTCTATCAAAAGACGAATTAGAGGACAGCCAAATTCTGCCAGTGGCCATAATTTCAAATTAGGTTATTCTTGAGTATCAAGTAATTATTAGCAGTGTGACAGAAATACTAGTAGCGAAGCCGAGTGCAGAACTCAACCACGCAGTGTCCAGGTATCCGTTTAGCATCACACGGTATAGGACAATTGTTTGTGGACTTCCTCCTCTATATCAGAAGACGATAGATGGTGATACGCATTCTTTGTGTGAACAATAGATTGTGCCAAGAAAGCGAGTCAATGAAGATAGTTTGCCGCCCGTGGGACGTTGTTTGGGGAGTCACACAAGCTTAATCTTGCATGAAGCTGACAGTGTAGAGGTCACAAAGTTCCGGATGGGCAAATAAAGCAATTGTTCACAAAAAAAGTTGAGGAATTCTGCAACCGTGTATAGACAGGAAGCAGATGGCCTGCCTGTAACTTTCAATCGCACAGTGATAAATGCCGCTAATCATTTGATGGTGGTATTGTTATTCAGATTTTACAACAGATCTTTAAAAGCCATTTTGGTGATAAATACTGGTAGCATTACACGCTTGGTTGACTTTTACCTTTGCTATACGAATAGCTAATGTCACTTATACTATATAATCAAGAGTATGAGAAATCCAACACCACAGTGGATCTCAACTTATAATTTCACGTCCATTTGATTACCTTTATGTAATAGTCATTACGTGTGCTCTTTGAAGTTTTAGCACTACCGCTGATTCCATCTATAAAGATCTATACCTTTGATCAAGTACAGACACAGACCTGTTGAGTAGGTAATTAATGACCCGATCTTGTCAACTAAATAAACCCAGGCAATGACATTTTAGTTTATAGATTGATAACTAATCATATATGTAGGTAACAGACAGAGCTTATACTGTTCAAAACTACTGATTCGATTAAATTATCATTAGTACACCGGATATAAATATTAAAACCCAGATCGAGCATGTCTGAACTGCTGGATTCAAGTACAGAGTTATTGTTTTCACAATTCACAAAAACTACCATATATCAATCAAACAATTGTTAACAAATAAGAGACCGCTAAAATGGAAACAAAGACACCTTAGATTGGCCCTATATTCTCGGCTCCATTAGAGCCTAAAGTGACAACTGACATGTGGAGACCAAGCTATTTCTCAGTACAAATTAGTCGAGCAGAGTTTATTAGACGCGTCAAATCGCGTCTCCAGAATGAGCCGTCCACGCTTCAGCAAGTAAAGTTCCTTCGGGCAGTATTTACGACACACAAACTTCCACCTAAAACTACAAAGAAAGGTATTTGTGAGGAATGAGCTGCACAAACAAATTTGGCAGCTCTTTCTTATAAGTACTATAGTTATGTATATGCGAGTCCAACAGCTGGTTTTCGCTAAGTCTGACGGATAAACGATAAACCAGTTGTGTTTGACTCCCACGAGGATCATTTTAAAAGTGTACATGTACGAATGGATGGAAACAATAAAAGCAGTATAAGCATATCAACCTCTACTCGTGTATCTGACACATCTAATCGCATACACTACTCTTATCTGTTAAAAAAGACAGGCGTATTCTCATACCTTTGCCGGCATACTATTAACTTGGATCAAAGTTAAAATAATAGAAAAAATCCCTTACAAAGCAAATATCACAAGCATAGATAATTATTTGATAACCTAAGTTTCATAGGAGTCCAGTTTATAAACAGGTTAGGTGTGTCATAATCTTGGCATGGAGACGAGTCAGCCATACAAAAACGATAAATTTTTTGAGAGTAGAATGCAAGCGATCCAGCCTGAATCGAGGTGGAACATATATAGCCTTATTGCTCTATGCACCATCCTTTGTCCTTTGCATTCTAGTATACATCGACTGCGTTTTTTGCACTCGAGGAATATTAATTAACAGAGCAAACCGCTTCACAGTTTAGGGTTGTGTTAGTGTTGTAATTAATGTTGGGTGCATCGCCGTCATATAAATAAAATATACATAAACCAATTAATCAATCAATCCCTTTGTAAATGAATATCTATAGACTTAATTAGAAATTTGTAATCGCGGTTTTGGCACAATGTGCAGTTATACCTACCCAAAACAACAAGATGAAGTTTGCGTATTATATCCCTGGATCCTTCATCAACACAGTAAAAATAGCCATTGTCTCTAGGAAATGTTGTATTATATATCCTTAGTGCATAGATGCCCCCGATTTGGTAATCTTCCAAAGTCCAAGCTTGTGGATCACTTTTAAACATGTCCACACCGTCCCATGACGCAACTAGCGTAATTTTATTAACGTCATATGCTAGCGGTATTTTTGGCGCTGTGAATTCGGCGTCACTGTGAAACCACGTAATCCGTTTTTGGGAATTCGATTCACTGCCTTGGTTGTAGCAAGGTAATAAATAATTTGTTAATCCTTCCCGGATATCCAGCTCGGTTATATTTTCCCCACTGCATAGCACTCCAAATAAGGCATACACGACTAAAGTGAAACAAAACCAGATACAATAAATCATATTATTTCTAACTATCATATGCCCGATTACAGATTAATCAGAAACAATTACATGTGCAGTAGAATTAATAAATGCAGGTAATGAGGTGAATTACAGAGGAAGTTAATTGTAAAATTGTTTGAGCCAATTATTTTTTTTATAAAACACAGTTTCACGGTAGAACTTAAATTCCTATATTCTTCCATAAAATGTTTAATGTTAAAAAAATATTACATATATTTATAAGGCAATCGCCGGATTAATTTGCGGATTGGTGTTTCACACCGCGTTCTATTCGGGTTCACTTATGTAACAACAATAACTTTTAAGGACATGCATATATTTTAATTTTATTGCCCTTAGAAAGATGCCAAAAAGCGCAGGCATAGAGCTGCTTCATGTATAGTAAATTGCTAAGACAATCGGCATGTACCTTGATATAATATATCACTTATTTAAGTAAGTCGCATGTCAGCAAAGATTCTAGAAGTTAAATCAAAGCAATTGAAATTAATATATACGTTAAACCACACACCTACATTACTATTAATGTGTATGTAGTTATAACCTAAGCAAACACACTGCAGATAAATAGACAACCTACCCGTTAACAGAATTCGTGGTAATCCTTTTACCTCCATGGTGAAAGGTTCAGTTCGTCATTTTTTACATCATCTGTACATTGTGCTAGTTGAGCATACACTCTTTCCTCTCTCTCGAGATCCTTTCTCGACTAAAGCAACTCGATGAATGAGCTGGAGAGCTGGCACTTCACGAGAGTCGACAGGTGCTCGCTCCACGGTCAATCTGCCTGTGCTCGTCTAGTCGTCACGCCGGGACTGATTATCATAATAACCTCTGCTGAATATTCATCCCGTGCTATTTAAAAACCCATGTGGCGCAGAAATGAACCAAACAAAAGGTCAACCAATTTGTGGTTATTATTACTCGTAAAAATCCAATCAGCACATTAATGGGAAATAAATGGATTAAATATTAATACTTGGCGATAATCACCTATCAAAACAGTTTTAAAAGCTTATCAACACGAAAAACATTCATGTTTTGTGCGTTAGTAATATTTAAAAAATACTTAATTTTAGATATATATCTATAGACAATTTATTTAAACTTTTAAACGTAGGATGATAACTCCTCCATAGTCCACATGGGACTGTCGGACCTGTAACCCAAAGGATCTGGTTTCAAATCCTGGTGGAGGCATGCAAATGTTTCTCTCTTCATTTATTCAAAATATATTTCACTCACATTTAAATTATCGGAGTAAACTTAAGAAATATATACCCTACATTAAATCAACACACAATAAACTATTGGGGTTGGTGCCCTTTCTATTCAATTTATTCAGTTTTATGTTGATGTTGTTACAGATGTGGGTGTTGTTATAGCAGAGACGCACATGCAATTACAAACAGGGTTGTGCTGTGACGTAATATCAATCGACAGCTGGCGAGTCATTATGTATGGATGTTGACATAAATGTGAGCAATGTCGAATGTTCTGGCTGGCTGGACTACAAAGCGTCTGTGAAAACGTCGATATAAACTGGCTATGGATACGGGTTCACTATATATACCTTCTTATATTTTAATCGATAGGTGAGCTGTTAAGTGTGGCTGAAATATCTCCAATAAAGTTTGTTACGGTTGAGAATGACAGCTCAGGTATTCGCCAACTCTTAACCGTTCTGTCATAACAGATCAATTAGGAAATGTACAGGGAGTGGATAATGTTTACAATGACGACTACGACAAACAACAAGTCAAATGACACTGCCTATTATTCGCTGTCTATTTGCATTGTATCTCATAGCTTAAACGAACTCTATGTAATAGATGGGTCAACAATAGATAAACAAGAAGAACGCACGTCTTCATGTCTGAGGTTTAGAAGTCAAATATTCACGACAATTCACTTTTTCACATTGTTGGCAAATCAAAATGCAAACAAAAACAACCACGAGTTCGCCCGGTGCGTGTTATGATTTGACAGAAGGCAACAGGTGCAAATATACATTTTACATTCAAATAAGATTTTTTTTGTATACTATGATTTTTACAGATATATGTGTGGTTTTTGTAAAAGTTATATACTTATAGCAAATAAAACATTTTGATGACACGAAGATTGTATCATAGACTGGTTTTTGTGTTATATTGCGTCTTGAAAAACAACACAGCGTGTCATTGAAAAAATACAAGAAAACCTAAGTTTCCCACCGGGCGACAATGTAGCGGACGAGAAACGTTTAAACACTCCAGTGGTTTTTGTATGACTCACTTCACTAAATAGGCTAATCAATCTAAAATGGGTCAAATAATCCTATCGCAACTCATTTAATTAAGAAATGCAAACTCGGAAAAAACTTACATCTATAGTTGTCAGAACAGGTTTATAAATCGGTATGTTCACGCTTTTATTGTAAGGAAAACAAATTAAGCTCTAGTTTTTGTTCTATCGTGTAAAGTTATTTCTATAAGCCTGTTAGCTGTGATCGCACTATAATGCCACTTTGGATGCCGTAGGCTAAAGCAACTAGTTGTACTCACGGGTAATTCACTTAATGACTACGGATTGTACAGCTTCAACTCTAACTTAATTCAATACGACGAAAAGCGAGATTAAAACCATCCCTGTGATTGCTGGAGTCGCATCGTGTGACTCTCTCGAATGCAATATTGGGATGAAACCTCGTCAAAACCGGACCCGCAATTTCCGGGGGCCACATCCTGTAACTCACCCATGCATGTAGGTCGACCGACGGACACGAAGCTTTGATGTATCAGTTTTTGATAATTTCCAAACACAAATTCCTACTTTCAAAATGAGTTTGCGGCTTAATGTTCGTTTTGAGGCAGGCAATTGCGACACGACGCATCAGTTGGAAATACGAAGGTATCGCATCGGGTAATAATTAATTTTATTTTATTTCTCTACGGATAGTCATAATAAAATAACATGGGGATGTTTAGTTTTCTGCCAGTGAGACCAACCACTGTGGCACTCAAATTGATGTTTTGCTTTACTCATCAATGTGAAAGATTTCATGGGATCAGGTAACGAGTAGCCTCCCTGACCCTTTGTGTAACAGGGAAGCATTGAGTTTACCCGTTCAGAGTAGATGGGAGGACATCTTCTTATTCATTACACCTGGAATTATAATATACAGATCACACTACAATTCACTACAATTCACTACAATAAGCTTTGGGGCGGATTTCTCCTTAACTCAATTCAAACTTTCAGCTTAACATGCAGACAAGTAGATGGACCTGGCAGACTTCAAGTGGGGACGTGGGTTTGGCTTACAGGAACTCTTGTATTCTCATCAGTAACATTGTACATGGGGATTTCCCGATTAGTCAATTCAAGTATAGAATAATTGATGGTCAAATTGAACAGGCCTTTGTTGTTTCGCCGGTCGATTTTGAACACCTTAACAAGGGACAAATGGAGAGCCTAGAGGTAGATTTACAAATACATTGTCTCGTTAGAAAAGTATCTCGAGAGGCACGTGCACGATCTATTATCGTGCCTGATTAAGGCCTGGCTAGATTCGAACTGAGTATGGTCAGTAATGCTCTCGTGCCATTCCTATTGTCACGGTCCATTGCTTTTCTATCCAGCACAAACAAACCGCCATTCTGTGTGGTGACGGCAGATGTTCTCAATGACAAGTTTTGAATTTCGGAAAACATGGTCGCCACATGCATGCCAATCAGGTATCAATGTAAAGACATTAGTTTCACAATAATACTTGTATATATATAATGTATACATTGCTAGGTTTCATAAATATATCAATATGTCACTTTATTCAGCAACTCCATTTCATAGTGACAAGATTCATACTTAAATTAACCACGGAACATTAAATGTCGGATTAATTTTTTATAAATAATTTATTAAAACATAACATATAGCCTTTCGACTGTGTGTGACCGATACATTCGATTAAAATAACAAGTACGTAAAGTTATTACAATGCAATAATAATAATAATGGAATGAAGTAATCTTTTCTACAGTCTAGATTGGGACCGATCCATTACTTTAAAGTGGAGCTTCGAGAAGCCTACTTTGCACTTTTGTATTCCATGCAACGTTTGTGTTTCATTTGCAAAGTAACTCGTTGATACATGGATACGGAATCTGTTCGTGCATCCAAATGCAAATGACCAGGCTCATATAAGCCATGGCTCGTTTCACAAAGCTATCCTAGCTAACGTTGAACGTAACTGTCATGGCAACACTGTTACATAAACACTGGTCGTCATGGCAATTACGTTTTGCGTAAGCTAAGATCTCTTTGTGAAACTGACCCCAGGATACTATTTAAAAAATGACTAAAAATTCCACATCAGATTATTTTAGATTACAGGTCTGGATTCAAATATAGTGTAATATACGTGAAAGGGGCATTATTTTGTGTTCATTCATGTCATTCCAGTTTCTATTCGAATTATATGAAGGGTATAATGAATCTTGAGCATTGCATTCTTATTCATCTAGAATATAGACTTCTAACAGTAAACAAGAACTCCACTAGTATTGGTCAATCAAATCTTTTTCTCAGGACATCCTCGATCTCTATTCACACTACGTCAAAGAACTAGTCAAATGTCTAGGGATATCACGCTTAATACTTAGCGAGAAAGTGCTAATAGTAACATACCTGCAGCTAATAGCCTTTCTATCCAGAGTTGTAAGCTGTTTATTTATAAAGCCACAGGACTAAAACGTGTTTCTTTAGGCAAGGCTTTCAATCAAGTTAAAGCCACAATGTACAGGGGTTTACAGTTGGATGTATTGGCGGTTTTGTCCTCAGTATAAGGGACTATAAAATAAACGAATAATAATTCGACGCCACGTTTCAGTATGTTCAGTGATATCCTTTAAAATGATATAGCCTGTACAATAGGGATTATTACAACCCAGACCTCCATTTTGAATTAGCAAATAAGACATCGTAGAGGAGTGCAATTAAAATTTCGAGACGCCGTTGGGAGGGTGCTCGGTGCTATCGGATTGGAAAATATTTATGTAACCTTAGATTGGCTGGCACGCCGTCAAACGAGGGAAATAACCTTAAGTAAAACCCCAATCAAACAAAAAGTTCCGCGATCATTTATTGGACAATGCCAAGCCAATGTATTGACGCGAGATGTATTTCTGAAAGATGTTTCTCTGATGCATTGATTTTATGCTGTATAATAAAAAACAGGCTGTTGTTCTTGGTGGATTAATTTTTATTGTAAGACACACGGCCAGTTATCTATGGTCAGCCGTATTTCCACAACAGTTAAACTAAACATCTAAGGAGCTATATAGTGTCACTGACATGAACGATACTTAAGTTTTATATTATTTGCCACACAAGAAACACAACACAAAACAAAATGTGTTTGATGTTCTCCAAAGAAAAAAAATTATGTACATCCTTTTCTATCACAGGCCAGCAGTATATTAAAACATATAGGTCAGCAGTATATTAAACAAAATTGACGAGATGATCTATATAGTTTTAATTATTTTATCAGCAACGATAACCTTTCACAACTACAGCTGTTTTACACTGTGCCACAAACTCAATTGGTATTTTGTACGTATTAAGCTGTTTCGTTATAATGAGTTAGTATGTAGTAATTGCTAGTTAGCTACCTCACTAAGTACGACTTAGTTTGTCGTTATTGTTAGTTAGCATACGGTTATCAAGAGTAAATTTGACTAAATTACGAATTAGTTAATCGCTGCCATGAAAATGTGCAATTACATCATATATATATTTTTAATATGGATAAATAAAATGGAGCTTGCACCCATCGAGATTCTACTTGCGACGGTTAATAGGCCTCCAAAGAAATGAAGCGATTTTCATAGAATTCCTACGGCCCTTAAAATCGTCTGAACAACATTTGAAACAATGTGCGGTATTTTCAAGGGGTATTTTACTAAATCATTTAGTTGATGTTATAGTAAAAACGCTTTAAGAAATAAAGCACACTAAATTATAAGTGCTGTAGTTTTTTTTTTCTATCGACATTAATTTTGTTAAAGGTTTAAAAGAAATAATTGTATGTTGCATCATGATTAGCAACGAATTCCAACAATGTATCAATATATAAAATTCCTACCTATATTTTCTTTCAAAATAAGCTAAGAAGAAAAAATCAACCTCGTGTCCAGCAAGGTATTTATACACATAACACGACAGAGAATACTGACAGCGCTACATGCAGTACTGATAATCTCACGAGATTTAACCATTTGAGAATGAACCATGATTTGTCACATAGAGTTACCTCCCATACATCCACTTTTACAAGACAGAAAAAGTGAGTTTAAGTATGAGGTAGAGATAACAGTTAAAAAAAAAACATTTTGGAATTGAAAACAAAGGAAATCACCACAGAACTTAAGAAAGTGATATCGTTTGATTTGAAAGGTTATTTTAACCCTTGTAGAAGTCATAGGACACCACGGTCGCCTGACTTGTGAAGCTTTCATAGTAAATTATTGAAAAAAATAACTGTTTCTCTTTTTTTCTTTCCATCTGATTTATAAAGAATGAGACACATACTTTCGAGCAACATAGACAATAAAGAAAGAAATTAAGGAATTGTCCCTATATATGCGTTATATTAACACGGACAGGTCCTGCAGCTATCCAATTCGTTTTTGAACTTTTGTTTTACTTCCGGTAAACAATTTTCAGTTTAAAACGAAAAGTAGCCCCCCCCCCCCACCCCCCTTTCCTAAAAAGAAGACAAAAAAAACAAAAACAATAACACAAAAAAACAATGCAAAAACATTTACAATGATTATTCATCCCGTCCATATGTTGTTTTTGATAGAAACTGTTGCACAACTTCTAGTGCGAGACCCTCTGCCTACAGTCGGTGGCGGCGCCAAGGGGTGGCCAGGTGTGGCTGATGGGGGG
>JAVFBW010053134.1:0-17726 GCA_034783835.1 Mopalia ciliata
TATACTGCCACATCTAGTTGGGCATGCACACAGCTTAGACAAATTCAACGGCTTTCTACTTAATAGTTTAATCAGCTTGTATATAATTTAAGGTAAATCCGGTATCCGAATTTAGGCTTTGACGCCATCTTTAGGAGAAATACGCCATACTCAGTCCCATGCGATGTTAGGTCACAAAATAAACCGGATAAGCTAATTCATGCAAATGACCAGAACCCGGACAGTTGACGTACAAACTGATAACCTCTACTATAAGTAGGATGTAAAAATCGCGAGGACAATTTTGTTGTGTAGAAAACGTATGACAAAAAATCAACTATCAACTTCTTCAGTGGAAGGGCTTGTAAATTATCTCAAGAGACTTGATATTTTGTTTTTGCTCTCTTGAATGGGAGTCTGGGGAAGTTGGCAAGGGAGGTTATCGCTTGTAAAAGTCCATGAATCTTGACCGTTTTGACGTCAGAGGACCCCATTCAATGGAACATTACCAGACTCCCATTATACCAGTTAGTTATTGTAGTAATTGCTGAAGATCCATGCTCGGAAAATAAATAACTACTTCAGCTTAATAAATGCTAAACAAAATTATACTGTGTATAAAATGACAACTTGTCACATAATAAATCCGGAAATTAGATATTTGCATGAGAAAATGTCATTATTATCGGGCAAATAGTTGCTATTGACAAACCATTGCATGTTATAATGGCCATTAAAATAGTGTACAAGTTTATATGCTTCGACATATTAGCACCATCCTTATAGTGAATGGCTGACTTCATAAAGCAAGGCAGACCAGTGTGTCGGTTAAGCATATGTGCAACTTCTATCAAAGGAAAGTGATTGCCATACAATAAAGCATATACTGCATCCAAATACGTCTCTTTTGCTTGGTGTCTTTGAAGGCGCCATTAGACAAAAGTGTCAACACATGTTCCTATGAAAGACAGATGTCTTCTTGTGGATTGGTCAATAAGACCAGATTAACAATTCGCTAATGCTGTTTCTGTGGGTGTTGTCGATAAATTTGACCGTTGGCACTTGCAAAAAGTAAGCAAAATAACTCCGAACAAATCCCGTCGATAAATTTGACCGTTGGCACTTACAAAAAAAGTAAGCAAAATGACTCCGAACAAATCCCGTTTAAACATAAAGTTTTATATTCCACGTATTTACTTGGAAGGAAAACTGGGTGAAACCTAAGCATACTGAACCACATACAAAAAGCGAAACGGCGACCCCAGCAAACGATGTTCAGTGCCTATGAGTTTAAAGATAGGTCATTGTCTCAATCGAAAGGCCCTTTATACGGCGAGTTGGAGGAACCCATTGATATTACCAAGTTTTGTAGAGCAGCTAGGTGATTGCTAATAAGCCCATCTGTACAGGGTTTTGTCATAGCCGTGAGAAAGCACTTGTAAGTTGCATTAAAAGTGCATGTCGACCATATAGATAAGAGATATATGTATATTTTGGTGACATCAAAAAGGTTTTAGGGAGTAATGCAGAGTGACATTTACAATCAATATTCATCGATTTTAAACTGTTTTTATGTACCAATTTGAGATTGCCCAAGGCTTGTGCTGGGGTGTGTTAGGACAAAAACATTTCTTCCCAGGTGACACGGTAATCGATACACTAACAGCAGATCTGTGGTTACTGTAGATGACTGCATGGTAACATTTTGCCAGAATGTCTTCTGTTATTTATACTTGACACCGGTCACCAGTTCTTGTTTCTATTGACAGCAATACCGAACTAGAGTTCCTTGGTAAAAAAAATGAGAGCAGAATCATCAATAGTTTTCACGCATCAATCCTATAGGAATACTTGTGAACAAGTGAAGAAAATCTATACAATACTCAGCGCCTTCTTAGACTCACATATTTCAAAAAAGCCAGACAGAATAAACACTGCCCAAACTGTCTTGACTACACAAAGCGAACATGAGAATGTAACACAGCTATGTGAAATGTTGGGTTTGGCACTTGGTCTAATGGGAATGATATTGTGAATACCGATGTTCTCAAATATATATGTGTTTCTTGGACGCGAGGGTGGATTCGAGCCGTCAACCATCCAACCAACACAGACATTACACAGCATAACCGCTTAAATAATTGCTTTCATCATTTAACACAGCTCTCGCTTTAGTTGATATTGTACGAAAAATATCTTGTTTGTTTGCTGATTCATCTGTTGGAAAACAGAGGCAAATTCAGAGAATGATGACTAAAAGCTTCAGGCTGTAAAATCTGAGGAGGATTAGATTTAGTAACATCTGTATTGAATTAATATTTTTGAAAATGTATAACCTTCTCATGTTTGGAGTTCTATTTACACATTTTCAGCTTTTATTATTAAAAAAGTTATTGGCGTTAAAATGATCATGGCAGCATTACAAATGTTGTCTTAAAGAATAAATCATTTTTACTTGTGTTTTACCATACACTAATACAATTAAATAACCTTTTCAGGTTCATAATACATTTTAATGGTTCTTTTCATATCTGCAATATGTGGCAGCAGAGGTTTCAATTTATTCTGATAAATAAATCTTTTGCCCAGTCATTCCATGTTTATCTTAATAGTTAACATTTATAGACTTGTTACCTAGACTGCATGAATCCATCAGTAACCGAAAAGTCTGATTGCAAATATAAGTGACTCTGACAGCATATCACGCCACTTAGGGAATGAAAACAATTTCTGACTCGGAATCAATTTCCTTTTTATGTTTAAGAAATATAACCCCTGTACACTATATAATAAAGTAAAATATAATGGAAGCTAGCGGTCTCAAGGATGTTACCGCTGAATCAAAGCATTTTTTTTTTTGTCATTCCCATCAGTCGCGAAACACGGTGTAAATAAAAGTGTTACAATCTGCGTCAATATAATATAGTTTTTACTTCGTTCAGCGTGAGTTGCTAATTCTACCTACAAACAGATAAGATTAAAACTGAACTCTAAATGACAGTGCAATACGGACAACTGCCATGAACATCAGCATTGAAGATTGGGATATATTTGCATTAGCTCCCTTTGTTTGGCAACAGAATCGTAAAGATCATATTTATTAAAAATCCCAGGTATTTGAAAGGTGTTAAACTAAAACTCTCAGGAAGAACGTTATATAGTTCAGCACAATATAACAGCATTCAGGATAATAACACATAAATTTACGGTTAATAGCAGGAACAAATTTTAGAGCAACCTTTGCGCCAATTACATACTGATAAAACCAACATGGCACATAAACATTCAGACATCACCAAGGTGAAAGATGGTAGACTGATGTAGCTTCGTCATAGACATGGCAATATATAGATTATGTAGGCAATTACCGCTGGGCTTGACAATGGCTCGGACTTTATTTAGCACGTGTTGCCCTTAACACATGGCGGGTATATACGTCAAAGTAACTGGAGTTCCAAAGAGTCAACTTGCAGGTATTTGCTTATTTGTATAGTATGTTGTCTCAAAGTTGAGTAATCCAGTGCTGGATCAATTTACCGATGCTATAGTACTCAGGAAAGGTTAACAAAGTATTGTTAAATTCCGCTTCAACTTACGGAAACAGATCAGTGGATATATGGAGATTCTACATCCTCCCAGAATTACTGTTGGATTCCAGCGGATTGAAGACTTTGGCCCACAGAATCCAAAATATTTTCTTTATATGAGAGAATTCCATCGGTCTGAAAGATTCCACACAGAATGAGCCAACAGAGAATCGACTTTCTTCGGATGTTTTATGCAACAGACATTTATTTGACATTCAGATGAACCTATAGTCGATTTAACGTGAAGAGTTTTTTGGTGTAAATTCAGCTGATATTACTAATGCTGCCTTTATCGTCTTTTAAACCTGTTCTCGAAATTCCGGCGCTTGGTTGATTTCCAATATATTGACATATGACTCTCCTCTACGAGCTATCGGTTTCAAAAGAGTAAGAAAAAGTTTGGTTAATTAGAATCGTTTTTTATTTTTATTTTATAGTTTTATGAATTAATTGACGTATTGTTGTTTGTTTGGTTCGGGTTTAATGTCGTAATCTTCCTTAAACGATTGACGGCATGTCAGCACAATGAGTGAGGGAAGCCACCTAAATAGCCACAGGCAACAAACAAGGACAAGACAGAACACACACAGGACAATCTCATGACGCAAACATGACAATCAAAGGACGCGCTACAAAGCCATTACAAACAGATTGACTGTGATCTGCCCATTAGTTCTAAGAGCACCAGGGCACAGGACCCTCTCTCCCAACCCGCCATGATGTATCATTGAGTTGAATATCAGAGGTTGGTTTAATGGCTCGACGCCGCCCTCTTTTCTATTTAACACATATATTTGAGAAATTCGTTTGACATCTTCGTACCTATCGACAATGCACAATAACATTAGTATTAGTCCAAGTGCGAAACCAAGCCTATAACACGGCTGTGCTACATTATCCTGTTCGCTCTGTGTAGTCAAGATGGTTTGGGCCGTGCTTATTTTGTATGGCTTCTATGAAATATGTGAGTCTGAGAAGGCGGTGAGTATTGTATAGATTCTGTTCACCTGTATGCAAATATTCCTAAAGATTTTATGCGTACAAAACGATTGACGATTCTGCTGTCAAGCTGTTTTGTTACAAAGGAATTCCTGGCACCAGAAACAAGAACTGGTGACAGGTGTCAAGTATGAATAAAAGAAGACGTTTTATTCACGTCAATGTAGATATAACAGACCAACAGACCAAAAATTCAAATTTTCTAAAATTAATTTAAATACAACTGTTTTTGCTTAAAAAAAACCTAGTTTATGTTACTGCAAATTACGGGAAATGTTAAGGACTGTCTTTTAGAATGTTAAATACGGATAAAACCAGCATGACACATACACAGAAATCACCTAGATATGAGACGTTAGACCGTTACGGACATCGCAATAAATGTGAGTATACAAACAATTACGACTGGACTTGACAATGGCTCAGACTGTACTTTAGCCTCGTTACCCTTAACACACAGCGTATTGAGGTAAACGTAATTGGAATTCCAAGTAACAATTTGTAGGTATTTGCTTATTTGAATAGTATGTTGTCTCAATGCTAAGTAATCTAGTATTGGAGCAATTAACTGTTGGTATAGTGCCCCGGAAAGGTAAACAAAGTACTGTTAAGTTCTGCTTTGGTTACGTAAATAGATTATTTTCATAGTAGATACATGTATATGGAGACTATACATGAAGTAACCTTATGTAATTACGAATTTCTAGTTTCTCATTGCATCTCCGTTTTATAACTTGACAAGCCTATAACTGTTACACTGACTGAATAACAGTTTCAAATAGAATCGAACACAAAACCGTTTGTGATCTAACATAAATATACATATGCAATCATGCATGTTAGCAATCATTGCCAAATATTGACTTGATTCCTTTCAGTAAATTCCATCCTCCCAAGAGTACCCCTTGTTCCCGGCGGATTTACGACTTTGGCCGACAGAATCCAGACAGCAATATTTTTTTTTATCTGAGAAAATTCCATTTGTCTGGTAGATTCCGTAAACAATGAGCCCACAGAGGATCGACATTCTTCAGATTTTTTTCTGGCAACGGATACATTTATTTAGAACGCGGACAGGCATGTAGTGGATATAACGTGTAGCAACTTATTGAATTAATTAGCTCGATATTGCGTTCGCTTCCTTTTTCCTCGTAAATTATTCCAGATATTACGGAACTTGGTTGATTTTCAACATTTAATGTAATGGTATCTCTTAAGAAGCAATCGCTTTCGAAAGAGCAAGAAAAATGACGGAAAATTTGAATTGTGGTTATAGTGTTATGAATACATTGACATATTGTTGTTTTGTAGTATGTCTTGGCGACATGGAGAGCAGTAGATATTTTGTTATTGTTTAATACGATTCACCAGCCTGACCTCCAGTCCGCCTAAGATGTGCTGGGCGGGCCGCGGAA
The DNA here is from genome assembly GCA_034783835.1 of Mopalia ciliata. NCBI lineage: Eukaryota > Metazoa > Mollusca > Polyplacophora > Chitonida > Mopaliidae > Mopalia > Mopalia ciliata. Next base: position 5,981 of record JAVFBW010053134.1, read on the forward strand.
ATCACTCATCTTTCTGGCGTGGAATGATGATCCAGAAGAAATCTAGACGATATTGGATTGCCAATTCCATTTTTGTAAATGCCCGACCATGTCAGTCGATGTCAGTACGCTTAAATGTTTTTCGGCACTTATATATATATACTCATATTACACATATAACACTAACATATACAAGAACATATTATAAAAGAAACGGGTTAGTTAAGAGTATCGTTTCAGTCGCTCGAAACCTGTATGGAGTTGGGAGAATAACAATATATAAAATGATCCTAATTCAGCACATTTGTTTTATACAAATCTTTCAAAAAAGTACATTTATCCGTACTCGTGTGGACAATGCGTCCTTGACATAGGTGTCTAGAAAACATTATCTTCAATTATTTACTACAAACTACTCTTCTTTAAGTAATTATTTTAACTACACCAACTAAACATACCTCATTAAAGAAGTGTTCTCTGTTTGTTTGCCAGTGTTGCGGCTAATCGAGCAATCGCATCGTCCAAACCTAGCCCGCGGCTTCGTGCTTTGCGTGTCCGCTTAATTATCCTACTTCAATGTGCCCCACACGGGTTCGAATCATTCTGATGTCATCGGGTGTATGAGTGCGTCGACCGATATGACCACGGCAATCGTCAGGTAGGTTTTTACGAGGTTCCCTTCAGGGTTTCCGCCGAATTTTAGCAATGAGCAGTGTGAAATGGACAATCCGTCGTCATAAGTTAAATGTCCGTCAGTAAGACGTAAGCCCCAATCAAAGGAATAAACAAACACGCCTGCATGTGTATTTAATTAATATTAACAGAATAACACGATTGAATCTAACAACGGAAGAGCAGTTTCTCAGGCGTTATGTAACTTAATATAATATGATAAGTTTTACACATATATTTGCATGTATTTCAAATTGAATTCTTTTTTTTATATAACAATAATACAAAATTTACTAAATGTAATCAACTGAGCACTGAATGATTGGCTAATGCTAAGTTTGGACGGACATAATGAGGTAATCTAGTAGCTTTGCACCCTAAAAATTCACTTAGTTTTAAACGATCGATCAGTTCACTCAGTTGATGCTGCTTGAATGAACAATCAAGACTGACATTCTATGCAAACATTAAAGGTTTTTAAAATGTCTTTATTTGCCAATTTGGGTTAGCGCCAGGCTTGTTCCATAAGTTGCCTTGGAAACACACCATTGTTCTCACACAAATGGGGGATCGATACACTTACATGTACAGTCAGCCTGCCATTGACTGGGTAGATAACTACTGTACACACCTCGACTCTGATGAGTTGGATTTTTCACCTATCAACAACTTTTTCTAAAGTCACAAAATATAATACTGATGTTAAACTTTAAAGGTAATTTATGAACTATTTCGAAGACGAAGTTTCGTAGAGTTTTACGATCAAATATTTTGGGAATATTTGCGTATGTGACAGATGAAGTAAACTAATATCCACTGCCATCCCAGACACGCATATGTCAAAAATGACACAAAAATAGATATTGTCCAAAGTAACGAGACAACACAACGCTAATGCTAATATTAAGCACGTGATGTTAAATAGTGTGGGTGTGATAGTGTTTGATAATTAGGCTACTGTCAATGTCAGTCGGGTATGAAAGTCTGACTCCATGAAAACAAATATTGCCATACAAACAAACATAGCATTGTGTCGTATAAACTGCGCAGTGTAGTATCAGACGGACAGCCAATTTAAGTCACATATTCCGGCATCAATAATTTTCGATCTGCAACATATACACAACAACATTTCCCTTATAAAAACAAAGCATAAGATCCTATAGTATTTTATTATGCAATCCTGTATGATTTCTAATATCCTACAGGAATATATAAGATTGTTCAGTTTGGGTTGTTTTGAGTAGAGCTCATACGCCAACATATCAATCATGATCAAAAGCCAAGACATTTATTTGAAAAAAACGCGGGTGAGCTATATTTGATATACTCCTTATTGTTTTGTTGGGTAAACGTATTTGACATTATGTCCGCCTTATCCTACTTTGTAAAACTAATTCCGATATATTGGAAAGTGTTTAAGTTTTATGTTCTCTATATGTAGATATTTTAAAATCGCCAAATTGCAGTCGTATTTTGAGTAAATTAAGTAATTGACGATGTGTGGAAATATTCAACGTGGTATATCACACCAAAGAACAGTAGTAAGTCATGTGCTATGTATGATATTTCTGTTCTGTAAACAACTTCAAGTCCTGTCAAAATAAAATAAACTTGTGATTTGAAGGAATCCCTTGTCTGTCATGCAAGCAATTATGATATAGGCCTAAAGAAAACAGATCGAAAAAGAACCGAGTAAACCAATTACGGGACTACCAAGAACAGAAGTTGTGTTAATATGTAGAAAAATAAATAACACAGCACAAATTGTAAAAAAAGATAATGAAATGTTTTAAAGGGAATGTGTTTGAAATGTTAAGCTCCAATCCGATCACGAATGTTCTATTCCATGTATTATTTTTACAAGTTCTTTGAATAAAAAGAACGAAAAAAAATCTCTTGACTTGAAGTGCCATAATTGGCATTAAATTGAATTAAACAAACTGTCCCCTGATTTCTCCGCCTAGTTGCTATTTTCGAACTCAAATAATCTACACCAGAGGGCGCTACTCTCACAAAGCTGCAAACATTAAGCCACAATGAGGTTAGCATACGTTAATGGGAGATTGAATCCCTAAACTGTAAAGTTTTTAAAACCCAAAGTAATACAAATGTCAAGTAATGCGACTTTGTACATTATGTATATTGCTACAAGCTTTCGAAGTACAACTTACTTCATCGTCAGGTATGGCATTTATTAAGTTTCATCAAACCACTCCATAATCCAGTTTATTTTCAGTATAATAAGTAATGCATTTTTCTTTATAAGACTAGCAGTTCAACTCCTCACAATGTCAAATGTATATTGTATTGCTTTCGTTAAATTGTTTAGAGCAGTAGGCCTACTAAAATGTGGATAATATTTTTTTTAATTGTTATATTTTTTTACAAACGTGTTTTCATTAAAAACACAGTCAGGCTGTGCCGTCAAATGATTAGAATAGTTTGTACTATTTTGCCAAACACAAAGTAAAACTAACTTGTGAAAGGAGGGCTAATTTTTGTGACAATTAGATGGCTACACACCACATGGTTATCGAGAATAAGAGACATGCACTTCCTTGGTATGTTCAGCTAAATTAAAATAACTGTAGACTGTATACGATCCTCAGACTTTATTTGATAGCAAACTGGACAAAGAAGAGCTACTAACTATAGTTACTAGTTATTAGGAGAAATATCACCACAATTATCATCACTAACGGGCGATTAAGTTGTATCAAATATATATAAGGAAGTTACTATATTCTAATGCACATGGAGAAACAAGCTGTATGGGCCTCTTACTTTTAATGGCTTGTTATTTGACAGGCTATAAGCTCGAAAAAGCCAAAGCAACGCTCGACCACACTGAATTTTCCTGTATGTTAGAATATATTTCGCCACAATCATTAATTGTATCCGGCATCACATTTTCCTAAATAGCGTAACTGAACTTACTTCAATATCTCAAATTCACATAATTGATATAATCACATAAAAGTATGAGTCGCCTCTCAAATTGCTTGAGGGATACATGCTAGTGTTTCTATTCGCTCCCAACAACACCACACAGCGTACAGGTTAGTATTTCGTATTAACAGTGTCGTACTATTACTGTTATATTGCCAGTACATGTATTGCATACTTGTAACAAAATCCGCGTTGTCTCTAAGTGCAGTGGGTAATTAGTGTACGTACAAGCAGCGTACTCAAATCAATGACAACCTTCCAATACCTTGGTAATTTTAAATAAGTCTAGTATTTAAATATTACTATACCGCTTAGGTCCCTTCTCTTTAAAAAACTATCATAAAGCAGATATTGTCGAAAGGAAACAACATCCACATTTATCTGCTGGTAAAAGAATATACAACTTTTACCTTCTCTCGTTGTTTATAGACGGGACAATGCACTTACACCGGTTTCGGCATTTTGCAAATAAAAAACTCCCCGACTAAGTAGAGTCTTCAAAACAAAGGGTGCACAGCTGTATCGTTATTAAAGCCTGAGACTGGTAGCCTAAAGGTAGTCATTTATTACAACAATGATTTAAATGCCAAATAGCCTTTGTCTTTACGATAAAAAGTATGTAGATATTCGTCTAGTTTAAATAAATTCATCTATAAGTTATTTGTAGCTAATCGGTATCAGAATCCATTCGTCCACAGTAACTGGGCAAAAGAAATACAATAACTATGAATATTCATTTCTGATCTCAAGTGTACTGTTTTATTTGTTACTTTCTCAAAGACAATCGATTAACACAGTTCAGATGTAAACTATCCATATATATTACCATGTAAAGAGTTATTGTATAAATGGAAATTGTCAGAGGACCGTCTCTGTAGTAAATGTCAGTGTATACATGATTATGACCACTTTGTCATAAAATCTATACGTGGTAGGAGTTTTGGGACAAACTGGCAGATCTTTTGGTCTACATTGGTTTTATTAAACCTAGATCATTAAAACACATCGTTACAGGCTACAAAATAGACTTACAACGAATGTAACATTATATCAACCCTTGCTGGATTTTGTATTTACGAAAGCTACATAGTTAGTGAACAAACAGGAACTGAAGTTAAGATATGGCCGATGTTTAAATCCGAAATCAAACGATATGAGTATACTATGAAATACAACAATATGTTACCAAGAGTTCACAAATATAAATTCAATCATTGATATGGTTCAAGTAACAGTATAGTTGCTCAAGTATAAGGTTCTGTGATATAATGCGTGTATCTCCTTTTCTCCAAAGGAGAAGGATGAACATAAAATGCGATTTAATATACAACAAATATATATATGAGAATAAAAATTTATTCAAAAGAAAGGAAGAAAAACAACGCCTGAGATTGTTTTTGCGTTTTGTTTTTTTTTATTTAACCTAAATTTCGGGCCCCTTTTGGGGGCATCTGGTGTGCCCTTTGCAGAAGACACATTGTCTGGCACGGCCCATTCAGTACTCTGTGTCACTAGTATATGCCCGTTTGTTTAATAACGGTTCCACGGGATACCTCCTATGTTTGACCGAGGGTATTTTTTACGCCCTCATTTCAGCACACAAGGGGCCACATGCAGTAGAGGGACCCCAATAAACGTCCATATCTGTATATGTAATGTTACAACAAGCATACTCATGTTATCAGATATTGGTACCTCGTTCGTTTGATCGAAACGCTCTGGGCTACCGGTTTAGAAATTATCTCACATGTTTTCGAGAACTGCCACCAAAACTCTGACAGACTGAATTGTGATGCAATACAGTCAGTAAAATCCAGAATTTTAAAAAGATATAGCTACTCTGAATCAGATATGAGTTATATTTTCTCCATACAATTAAAATTTTACTTTAGGCCAACATTTTATAAAATTTAGAGACAAAATTTGAAATGGAGGCGACTATGTTTGTCTTTTAGACCTGCCGTAAAACAATGTCAAGGAATTTAGGCTTATGCGCCGTTTATACTCTTGACCTATTGAGAGGCAACTCATCAGGCTCACCCGAAGGATGCTCATTTAGGCGTGCTTTTTGTATAATCTTTAATATGGACACATCAAGGTGCACTGATTGCGCCTTGCATTTGTGAACAGGGAATCAGAAAAGGGGGAAACAAAGCGGTATTTGTTCTCCGTTTACCACCGCTAAGATGTGTCACTTGTTCTGTGCATTTGTGCACTAGGTAAACCACGGCGGTGTAGATTATAGAGATTTGCTTTTTGATTGCTTTAATTCGGCGGTTGACACCTTTCACTGTTATTTGTATCATGGTTGCGTGTCAGCGGACTAATTGACGTCCCAGAAACATGATGACCATTATTGAAAAATAAATAAATAAATAAATAACAAAATAACAAAATAACACAAAACAATTATATTTGAATTATATTTGTTTATTTTATTTATTGGCTAACATTAGGGCCATGCCTGTGTTATTGAGGTCAATATTATGACCTAACATATTCGAACTGCAGTGAACAATCAGTGTGGCGATCTTAACCGCCAAATTAGCTATCTCAACAACAACTCAGATCAACATTTTAAGGTTGTCGAAAAAAAATTACAAGCCATAAAAAACAACGATGTATCAACTTCACAGCAAGGTAAAATGACAACCCTTGACCTAGGAGGTACAGAGTTCAAGAGCTTTTGTTTTTATTTAATTATGTCAATATATTATATGTATAAGCGATATATATATAACATAAACATCACAATTCTGGGATATAGTAGCTCTCCGATATCCTAATCTACACTTCAGAAGCGAATGAAAAGTAGCCATATTTTGTCATATATCTGCAATAATATAAATGGCATTGAACACGAAAAGTTGTGAATAAGTTCACAGATTAACTTGGATTATTATTTTCTGCCTTTAAGACAACGGATGCGATTGAATTTCAACAAATTATAAAAACAAAATGTTTGCAATTTCATAATTTTACAATATTTACACCTGGTCGTTGTGAACATGACAACTTGATAACAAATTCATCAATTAACCTGAAACTTGGAAAATATGTTACGCTAAAAATTTGACCGCCATTGTACAATTTTTGCAACATTTACGCCTATTTTTTAAAAGATTTTACCAAGCTGCTCAAACATATGGCCGGCATTGGGTATTTTTGTGTTATAAGCATCTGTATTCATTGAGCAAAATTCTCCATCTATTCATGTTTTACTAGACACCCCGCTTCCTCTCCCCTCTTGCCAGTAAGTCAACGGATGGGAAGAGACACACCTTAAATAAGCTGATTTGTAGAATACTTCGTACATCTTGAAATTAATGATGTCATTACATCCCACTAAATACCACTAATCAACATAGCCTCATGTTGCTATAATGCATAAATTGAATTCCACCAAACTGAACTTACAAAAAGCATGGCTTGTATTGCGCCATTAAATATGAATGCCATTTAAAAATAATTATGTACCTAACGATATCTTTAAAATAAGTTGAACGATGTCCAAAGTAAAGTGTTTGCTTCATAGCAAACTAACAACATTCCATATGGCAGTTTATACACTGTAGGTCCTTATGGCGGCTGACGGTTGGTGTGTGTTTTAAGTGAGGCTCTGATATTCCCGTGCGAAACTATGCTTCGGTGGCGACTGCATCGAGTCAAAATAGTATAGCAATGTTTTTTGACTGTTTTGTGTAAATAATTAATTATCTGTGAGCAAGTTATTAAAGTGATGGTTTCGTTATAAGTTGGATTATTCAAACTTCACTCCATGTGACTGGTCAATCAATCGGAGGCCATGTTGATTTTTCTCCCTACGGACTCTTTGGACCTATCCTTGTAAGGTGTTACTGAATGGATACTAGGACAACACGGAGAAAGGGTCCGGGCGATAAACAAGATAGTGCTTTATCTCAGGTAACTAAACAACAACGTCGGGCCCAGGCAGATATAAACAGTGAAGTTATTTCTACACTCAACCTAGAATCTCGAAGCGGTGAGTTAAATACAGATATCATTATGTCGTCTTCTGATAATGCTGACATTTGTGCACAACTTATACGTGCTTTAAAATCTCCAGACGTTGTTGAGGCTATATCTGAGCAGGTATCCGATAAAGTTATGAAGTCCATAGAGTTGTCTCTAACGCCCAGAATTACTGAAATGGAGAATAAAATCAGTCAATTGAGCTCTGAGTTAAGTGCGAAAGACGACAAAATAACATCGCTCGAACAAGATTTAAATATGTTACAACAGTACAGTCGCCGTAATAGCGTGAGAATCAACGGGGTCCCGGAGATTGAGTCCGAATCAACCGACGATATAATATTAGATCTGGCTAGCACCATGAAATGTCCGCTAACTCGGAATGATATTGACCGCTCTCATAGGATAGGGAGGAAATCTGACACCAATACGCCTAGATCTATTGTTTGCAAATTTGTATCATATAGAGCAAGAAATAACTTTATTACTCGACGTAAGGCAATCAATGAGTCCCGTCCCTCAAGCACCTCGCTTATTTTTGTAAATGAAGATTTGTGTCAGTCGAGGGCGAAACTTGCAACAAGAACGCGGAAATTGAAGAAAGATTCTACTATCGCAGACACCTGGACGAAAGACGGTGTGATATGTGTGAAACTTCACAATGGAAGGATCGTCCGAATTATGAATGAGATCGATATGACACAACTGGAGAAACTGATTAAATTAGATACTCTTGATAAAACTTGATTTATAGTTATATCGTGTAAACAAATCGTACTGCGTTGTTCCTTAGTTGTGACCCTACTATGACCAGCCTGACCACAGTGATTTGATGTGTTATAACACTGTCCCAACTTGAATTAGGCCTACTTATATTTTTTGTGTACCTTTACCTAATTTAATCGGCATTTCCGTTCTATGTTCAAAGTGGCTACTTTGTCCTGACTTCCGATTTATATAACTCTTTAGGTGTTTTATTAATAACATTATATTATATTGAGGTCGACCTTTATAGTACTGCTGGTAGCAAACGATTATTTTATACTATACTGTGAAAAGTGACTATGCTAGGAGTGGACCTGTGAACCTTCTCAAATAACATGTGCTTGAATATATCCAGATATACACCGAGCATTTTGTGCATTTCGATTAATTTTTTAGGGGGACTAACTCATTATGCGGATGAGTTTCGTTATCAATATTACATTTTACTTTATATATGGTGGAGGTGAGTTTATGCCTTGAATGTGTTTCTTTATTAATACGCCCTTATAAAAGCCTATGTTGAGGCTGAATTTAGGCCTGTAACGTGTTGCTTTAATAATATACCCCCAAATTTAAAATATGTTGGGGTTGAGCCTATTCGTTATATGTAAATTCAGTAATTTACCTTATCAAGCTAGTGCCGTAAATAATATACCCCTATACAAGTGGGCTTTAGAGTGTTTTGAGATTATGCCTAAAAAGTGTTTCCTTTATAATACAGAAACTAACAACCGTTATCCAATCCTTATTTTTTTTCTTTACAGTCTTTTATTGTATATAATTCTATTTCATATAATTCTATTTCATTATTTGTTTTGTATGAATTGTGTTTGGGATTATTTCAACCAACATCAACTACAATATTTTGATTATCTTACTTTTTCAATAAATATATCCTGCAAATGTAAATCCAAAGTAAATGTTTTTATCACTTATCAAATTACTATTGATTCTTCAAGGTTAAATGTTTTCATAACATTTGTCCACCACTTAGCTGAGCATGTGCTTCTTTTAATGCACTTTTGTATGCATTATGGGTGACGTGATGCAGCATAGAGTAGCGATCGGGAACTGGTATAATTTTATGTGTGGTAAAACATGTTTATGCTTATCTAGATTTGTACGGATTCTAAATGACCTCAGCTTATTGTATTTAATAAGTGGTTCATATCAGAAAGTATGAAAACAGAACCATGACTGACCAATCAGAAAGTATGAGAACAAAACCGTGACTGACCAATCACAAAGTATGAGAACAAAACCGTGACTGACCAATTAGAAAGTATGAGAACAGAACCATGACTGACCGATCAGATAGTATAAGAACGAAACCGTGACTGACCGATCAGAAAATATGATAACAGAACACTGACTGACCAATACAACAGAACCGTGACTGACCGACCAGATAGTATGAGAACGCAACCGTGACTGGCCAATCAGATAGTATGAAATCAGACCCGTGACTGACCGATCAGAAAGTATGAGAACAGAACCGTGACTGACCAATCAGAAAGTATAAGAACAGAACCGTGACTGACCGACCAGAAAGTATGAGAACAGAACCATAAATGACCAATCAGAATGTGTGAGGACAGAACAATGACTGACCAATCAGATAGTATCAGAACGGAACCGTGACTGACCGATCAGAAAGTATGATAGTAGAACCGTGACTGATCATTCAGATAGTATGAGAACAGAACCGTGACTGACCAATCAGAAAGTATGAAAACAGAACCGTGACTGACCAATCAGAAAGTATGAGAACAGAACCGTGACTGACCAATCAGAAATTATGAGAACAGAACCGTGACTGACCAATCAGAAACTATGAGAACAGAACTGTGACTGACCAATTAGAAAGTATGAGAACAGAAACATGAGTGACCGATCAGATAGTATGAGAACGGTACCGTGACTGACCGATCAGAAAATATGATAACAGAACCGTTACTGACCAATAAAACAGAACCGTGACTGACCGACCAGATAGTATGAGAACGGAACCGTGACTTGTCAATCAGATAGTATTAAATCAGACCCGTGACTGACCGATCAGAAAGTATGAGAACAGAACCGTTACTGACCAATCGGAAAGTATGAGAGCAGAACCGTGACTGACCGACCAGAAAGTATGAGGACAGAAGAGTGACTGATCAATCAGAAAGTATTAGAACAGAACCGTGACTGACCGATCAGATAGTATGAGGACGTAACTGTGACTGACCGATCAGAAAGTATGAAAACAGAACCGTGACTGACCGACCAAAAGTATGAAAACAGAACCGTGACTGATCAATCAGAAAGTATGAGAACGCAACCGTGACTGACAGATCAGATAGTATGAAAACGGAACCATGACTGACCAATCAGATAGTATGAGAACAGAATGTGACTGACCGATAAGATAGTATGAGAACAGAACCGTGACTGACCAATCAGAAAATATGAGAACAGAACCGTAACTGACCGATCAGAATAAATGAGAACAATTCACAGCAAAGAGAACAATACCACAGTAAAAAAAGCCCCTCTCCAGAATGAATGAATGAATGAATCAATGAATCAATGAATGAATCAATCAATCAATCAATCAATCAATCATTCAATCAATCAATTGTTCAATCAATTAATAAATCAATTCATCTTTTGCTTCAAAATTGAATTCAGGCTCTTTTTATTTTATTATATATCACTATTACTCATGGTTTCTATGTATAAAGTATGTCTGTAGAGCATTACAAGAATAACTTTATTTACCATTAACGGTAAATAAAACTATTAAAGAATGTTTGTCTCAGAAAGATAGTATGTCGTACTGAACATTATTGCTACATATAGGATTAGGCGCTGGTGCAACTAGCAAGGACCTGAGTTCGAATCCCGGTGGAGACAAGCATATTTTCTCTCTAGAATAAAAATATAAAACAGTTGAGAGATTCCAGTTCGAGTCCCGGTGGAGACAATAATATTTTTTCTCTACAATAAAAATATAAAACAATTCAGAGACTCCAGTTCGAATCCCGGTGGAGACAATAATAATTTTTTGTCTACAATAAAAATATAAAACAGTTAGGGACTCGAGTTCGAATCCCGGTGGAGACAATAATAATTTTTTCTCTACAATAAAAATATAAAACAGTTAAGATACTTCAGTTCGAATCTCGGTGGAGACAAGCATAATTTTTTTCTCTACAATAAAAATATAAAACAATTCAGAGACTCCAGTTCGAATCCCGATGGAGACAATAATAATTTTTTATCTACAATAAAAATATAAAACAGTTAAGGGACTCGAGTTCGAATCCCGGTGGAGACAATAATATTTTTTCTCTACAATAAAAATATAAAACAATTCAGAGACTCCAGTTCGAATCCCGGT